>CM055271.1:61589528-61761842 GCA_029237695.1 Conchocele bisecta | reverse complement strand
ACTGCCGATAATCTGATTAGACTCGAAGCATTCATTCGAGACGGGTTTGTTAACAATGAACATATAGTTGCCATATTTTTTGACCTAGAAAAGGCATATGACACGACGTGGAAGTATGGGATTATGAAGGACCTTCATGACCTCGGTCTGAAGGGTCATCTCCCTGATTTTATTTCTAATTTTTTGAAAGACAGACAATTCCAAGTCCGAGTCGGTACAACCATTTCTGATCCCCATGAACAGGAAATGGGTGTATCCGCAGGGAAGTATATTGTCTGTTACCCTTTTTAGCATTAAACTGAATAATATTGTAAAATGCCTGCAACCAGGTGTTGACTGTTCTTTATATGTCGATGTTTTTTTAATATGTTACAAATCAAAGAACATGCATACTATTGAGCGCCAATTACAACTGAGCCTCAATAGAATAAACAAGTGGACCACAGAAAATGGCTTTAAGTTTTCGAAATCTAAAACTAACTGCATGCATTTTTGCAAAAGACGCGGTCTTCACCCTGATCCCGAACTTAAACTGGGAACACATCCATCCAGTTGTTCGGGAGCAGAAATTTCTTGGTCTTATCTTTGATCCTAAACTCACTTTTAAACCCCATTTACGATACTTGAAAGCTAAATGCCAGAAAGCACTCAACTTAATGCGAGTGGTAGCAAATCATGACTGGGGTGCAGACCGAAAGGTGCTGCACCGCCTTTACATCGCACATGTTCGCTCAAAACTAGACTACGGATGCACTGTATATGGGTCTGCCATTAAATCCGATCTTCGGACGCTCGATCCAATACATCACCAAGGCTTACGACTGCTGCCTGGGTGCATTCCGTACGTCTAATGCACAGAGCTTATATGCCGAAGCAAATGAGCCTTTCTCTCCACGACAGACGCACCAAATTATCTTTGCAATACGCCACTAAACTACATTCCAATCCATCTAATCCAGCTTATAACACTGTCTTTCATCGAATACAGATGCTGTATTCGATAAGAACCAAGCTTCAAGCCACCATTCGGCAAGAGAATGGATCCTTTGATACACGATGCTGGCTTGGATCTGGATCACATTGCCAAATACGCTGTTCCAGATACTCCACCGTGGCAGTTGGAGCAGCCCAAGGTGATCTTCGATCTTAGTCAGCACACGAAAGCAAGAACTGATCCATCCATTTTTAAATCACTTTTTCTTGAGGTTAAAGACAGATACAATACATACACTCCGCTTTTTACTGATGGCTCAAAGATCGGGGACCGGGTAGCATCTGCTGCCGCTGTCCCCGAGGGAGATCTTCAATCCAGACTCCCAGACAAATCTTCGATATTTTCTGCGGAATTGAGGGCGATTTTACTTGCTCTTGATTTCGCGAAAAATTCTTGGAGAAAGCAATTAATTTTATTTTCCGATTCATTATCTTCACTACAAGCTTTGTACAACATGAAGCTTGAACATCCACTTATCGCCAAATCATAGAGCTACACCATATTTTACTTTCGTCTGGCAAGGACATTATATTTGTTGGCTACCCAGTCATACTGGTATCAAGGGCAATGACAGGGCAGATAGTGCTGCCAAGGCCGCCCTGGATCTACCAACGTCTCATTTTTCCTGTTTGCTATCATGATTTTAAATCATCCATCAACTCATTCATCTCCGATACAATGCAGATCCAGTGGGATCTGCTCACAGATAATAAACTTCATGCTGTGAAACGACTCTGGGCGAATGGACTCCTGGCTACGACATGTACGCCGGGATGAAGTTGTCCTTAGTCGATTGCGCATTGGACATACACGACTAACGCATTCTTATATGCTCAAAGGTGAGCCGCGTCCATGGTGTATTCCATGCCACAGCGCATTTACCGTGCAACACATCCTACTGGACTGTATCGATTTTGCCGATATTCGAGGCAAACACTTCAATGTTACTTCACTTGCGGAGCTATTCCAGGTGGAGAACATTGAAGGTTTGCTTCACTTTCTACATGAAACTAACTTGTATCGGAAAATTTAATTTTATCATTGTATACATGTTTCTCATTATTATACTTTTATAATTCTATACACGTTGTTCATTTATATTATTTATCATATTAATATTTTTACCTTATCATCTGATTGATTATTACATGTAACATACTATTTTACTATTCTTTTTATTCTTCATCTACATTGCTTGGCCCTAAATGATACTCTTTTGTGTTGATGGGCCGTTAAGCACCATTCCATTCCATTATATCCAATCGAGATTTTAAATTAATTAATTAATTAAAACAATTTTTTTTTATAAAAATATATATATAGAACGATGTTAGTTGACGAACTTTATTACGCTATGATCGATGTAGGCTACACTGCCCAAAAACATCGTTTACCTGGTGCAAAGAGTATGATTCGTCTGGCCCGAGATTCTCTCGAGACGTGGCGCGAGGACGAAAAAGCGGCCACCCTTTTCGCAAAGCGGATGTTAGATGAATTAGATTCCCCAGAATTCCCTCTCCTGTTCCAACCCAAACGTGATTGGGGCTGCAGCGAAACTTCCAACAAAGATTTATTATTATCGACGCAGTTACCGGACGAACTGGTGAGGGCATGTTCGAGATTGTCCGATATATTAGAATACTTCGCATACGATGAACACGCGCAAACTTGATACCAAACCCTCGGTTCGCTTAGCGCGAAAGCTGTCGAATACATACTATAGCCCACGTGGCTACTGGAAGGGACTCGCTGCCATCAAGAACCTCGCGGCGGCGACCAAGGTTTCAGAAAACGCAGTCAAGGAATGGCTCAAGAAGCAGGCCATCTGGCAAATCTATTTACCCGCGCCTCACAATATTCCGCGCCCGAAATTCGACGTGCCGGTGCCGAACCAAGTTCACCAAGCGGATCTCCTCTTTCTACCTCACGATCGCGTCGGTCGCAAGACGTACAAGTACGCACTGACAATCGTTGACGTAGCGAGTCGTTATAAGAGGGCTGAGCCGTTGGCCACTAAAGAGTCTAAGGAAGTGGCCGAGGCTCTTTCCCGAATATATAAGAGGAGTCCTCTCAAATGGCCGAATCTTCTCCAGGTCGATCCCGGCCGCGAGTTCATGGGCGCGGTCTCTCATCTATTGTCTAAGCACAAAGTTTCTATCAGACGCGGCCGCGTCAACATCCACCGGGACCAGGGGATCGTGGAACGCTTCAATCGAACCCTGGCTGAGAGGCTGTTCGGACACCAATATGCCAAAGAACTTGTAGACCCTCATTCGCGATCGACCGAGTGGGTGGCCAGACTGCCCGCACTGAACGGAGAGGTGACCAGATTGATAGGTAAGAAGCCCGTAGATGCCATCAAGTTTAAAAGGGTGACGAGCAAGCCCTCTGCCGTCTCGCGCGGGCGACCCGTTGGTTTAGAGGAGCAGCCGCTTCCATCGGATGTTGACGTCCGGTACCTCTATCAACCGGGAGAGCTTGAAGGTGGCAGCCGCCGCGCGACTGATCCCGTGTGGTCTCTGAATGTATATCATCTGGATCGCTCTATTACCAAACCTGATGAGCCCGTGCTCTATTATTTGGCTGATGGTCCATCTCGCGGTTTTGTTCGCGAAGAACTTCTTATGGTACCTTCTGACACCCAGCTACCCCCGATTACTTAAATCAAGAGAGGTTCTGTATGTATTCCGTCTGGTAACACGCGTCTTTTATCGTAGTACGCCGAGAGTCCTAATTTTTGTTGACAGTACGTTTTCATAACGCCGTGGGCGTGTTTCATTTTTTTAAAAATCCTCTATTTTGTGCTACATCTATATGTGTTTTCCATCTTCTGTAGTTTCACTTAGTACTCGTTTATATCTATCCCAATTTAAATTGTTAGTTCTCTTGGACATTCCTTTCGCAGAGTTTTTATTAATTTTAATTTGTTTCACATTTGATTCAAATGTGGAATTAAATTTTTCTACGAAATAACACTTACTAGATAACGCTATCGCCCTATCGCCGCTGAATTCCATTTTGAAAAGTCCTGGCTCTCTTTCGCTCCATTTATCCCAAGCCAACCATTTATTTTTTTATTTTTCAAACTCGTCTAGTAAGTTAGGTCTAATCAATTCCTCTATCGTTTTTCCACTAACTCCTATATACATACTATCCGTGTCCATCTGTATTAATTCAAAGTCTTCTCTTTTTACGTATTTGTCTAGAAATTCGTAGTAAAATTCCAACATCCTCAATTTAGCTAGTTGATAAACCGCTATTCCACAGTGGAAGGGGCTCTTTACTGCACACCGGGGTTTTCGGGAAGATATTTCGTACGCATCTCCTATCTCTTCCAAATCGTCAAAGAATGCAGATCTTAACGCTTTGTCAACACAGATTTCATCTTGTGTATATGTCGTATTTAAATGTCTCTCTTTTGCCTCTATCATTTTTCCACAACACGAATTGCCTAATAATTTCATTATATCCGCTACTGGTTTATTAGGTTCTACATCGCCTGTTTCGTCTTGCGGCTGTAACTTCTTTTGCGAACCATTCGAAGGGTTTACCACTAATATAATCTATAACACGATGAACTCCCGTTATTTCTAGGCCGTGTTTTAAATACCATTTCAATAGTGGCGCGTACAGCAGTACTTTGGTGGCCGACATAGATCCCACCAATTTTCTTCCATTTCCTCTAGTTCTTCCAGTATCTTTCAAATATTTTATCATGTGTTCTGGAACCTCATCAACATCTACTTCTCTGTTTATAAATATTGGGGACATTTCAGAAAACTTATCTTTTAAGTTGTGTGGAACTTCTATATCCACCTCCGCAAACCCAAACCAGTCTCCAGATAAAACTCTTTTACAAAACTTTTTAATAAATTTAGGATTATGTGGGGTATCTATATGGTGTATAGTTTCTCTCCCACACGGCATATCTTTATTTAACGTAGATAAATATAACGCGTTTGCATCATACCCCAAAATAGCCTTGCAAGGTTTGTTAATTCATTTGATCCAAATGATCTAATATTTGAAACACCGGCTTCTGCATAGCGTGTAAATACGATTGATGGACCCCCGACTAGAGCGTCTTTCATCATTTCGTATGTTTCTTCTTTTGGTGCATATAGAGCCCCTCCGGTATAACCACCTTTATAGATTTTTGTTCTTTAATGGTTCCTCTCAATAAATATTGTATAGCCACACCCGGTAGTGTTACCGCATCTTTGAAAATATCCACACCTCTGTGTTTATAAAATTCACACATTTTTTCTACCGCTTCTAGGAACGGTGCTACATCTAAATCGTTATAATATTTCAACCAATCTCTGAAAGTTTTCATATTCTTTTCTTTTCTCGAAAATTCTACGACATTTACTTAATTCTGTTTCATCTAGTAACATTTTCCCGATAGTTTGGAATACCAATTCTCTATATCAGGCAGTCCTGGGTAATCAAGTTTGTCTGGAGAATCGAACCACTCGTAAGGAAAGAAAGATTTCTGTCCTTTGCAGTCGTAGGCTTTTATCCAACTATCGTAACTTACACGCGGTCCTAGGTAAAGTATTACATCAAGAAATCTAAACTCTGGAGTAAATAGAAATATTGTCGCGTTTGCCCGTTTTCCGACCATTACTTTCTTTGTTGTTGCAGATAGTTCACCTACTAAATATTTCTTTATTAAGTTTATATCGTACTTACTGCTGTTAAAACCTATAACCGGTACTTGCTCTATCCACTGTTCGATCTTGGCGATTTGGTTTTTTACGTAATGTTCTGTATTAAACCCATATCTTGACCACACTTCTCTTATAGCTTTTCCCCTGACTTTCAAATCTTCTACAAATTTTTCTATAAGTTTTGCAGGATCTTTATCACAAATATGAGTTACTGTTCCTGAGAAATTATCTCCTATACTAACGCTTACCGGAACGTGCTCAGCTTCGTACTCTAAACTATTACCTAGCGTTTTAAGTAATTCTTTAGAATTAGGTGGGTTGAGATACGCCTCAAAATCATATACTATCTGATATGGATAAAGAGTAGTGTCGCAACCGATCTTTATATCTTTACCCGTTCTTTGGAATTCGCATTCCCACAAAACTACTAGGTTGAATTCTTTGCTTCTAATAAATTTATCTCTTCTCATTGTGGATGCGCGTTCTTCTTTTTTATGCTTTGCATGAATCTCACACCCGTGCCAGTGACAGCCGTGATATTGATATACGGTATTGGTTTCTGGACAGTATCCATCTACTGGAGCTCCTAAAATCCATCTTTCACCCCCGTGTCCGCACTGTTCGTGGTGAATGTGAATTCCCTCCCGCTTTTCCACAGAATACATCCAATCGATCGCCCCATAACTGTTAGATCTTTTTGGGTAAAACGCTTTCTCGAACGACGAACGCGGGCGCTCTAAATAATTACCATCACATACTATTTTTGTCTCACCTTTCATACATGTTGGTCCGTGTCTCTTCATATTACTCGCTTTTGTGAATCTCTGTTTACAATTATTGCAGGCGTAAGTTTTAGATAGGTTTTTTATCAGAAATGGGTGATTATTAAACAGTCCTATTGTCATTGGTTTATTACCTATTTCATTATAGTGTGCTGGTACCTTTTTCAACCACCATACGTCATATTTGGTCGGTTGATATACTTCTATACCTACCTTAAAAACCTCTTCAACCTTTTTTAGATCTGAAAAAGGAATTGGTGAAACAACATTACTACCGAAATATTGCTTACTAAGTTCTTCCGCTTTTTCTGTACATCTGTCAGGTCTGATCTTTTTATCAAGGTGCATAGCTAGACACCTGAACAGACAAAGATCGTCATTATACTTATCTAAAGAATACATACCTTTTCTATTCCTCAACCATTCTGGAAGTTCTCCTCCTGCTGCTTCTTTGGATTGTAGTCCCAAATCTATTCCCCTACTGCCCTGTATTAGCTTTACAAACAACCTCTACCCATCTTACAAACTTCCACTTTGTATTCGGTCTGTCTATTTTATCGGACATTATTCGTGTTTGCTCCTTATCTGACAGCCATTTTTTAACGGTTTTCATTGATGATAGTGGTTCGCTACCACCGAGATTTTTTGTGAAAATATTAGAGTTTTTTTAGGTTTTCCATTTTTAGTTTCCTCCATATGTTCTAGCTTGTAAGAATATGAATATCTCAAATAAAAATTTGTTGTTAGATACGGAGCGAGTTTATCGGACATGCGTTCGGACTCGTTTATGTCAATGTTTTTACGAAAGGATAATGTAACTACCCATCTTCCATTTTCTACCTTTTCCAATTTTTCATCGTGAGCCCCCAATATTTCTTCACCTTTTTCCACTATCGCGCGAACTATAGATTTTTTCTTATTATTTGGTATTGTGCGTCTAATTTGTCTCAAATTATTGGTGCTTGAAGGTAATTCTTTAGAATTAATTACACTAGCCCTTAACCCCGCAATATTTTCTTTTTGAATTCTGTTACCAACTTCCCCTGCTAGTGAGAGGTCTTTAAAGGCTCCTCGTTTGTGGGCGCGGGTAAACCGCTTCATAAACGCCTCATTCTTTGTGGAGTTTATCAGCTTTGTCAACCCTAACTCTCAACCGTTTACTATAAGTAATCCTAGAGATTCGGCTTCTCTTCTCAAACTTTCTATTTCTGCTCTAGTTTCTGGCGTTATCATATTTTCTGTATATATAACCTATGAAATTTATCTTCAATTGGTCGTGAAAACATTAAGTTTTTTTTTCACGTGCAATTGTCATATACATATACATATATGGTGTGTGAGACTTGTTATAAAACGTTTACGCGTAAAGACTATCTACGAAGGCATCTAGCGAGACGTAGAAAGTTTCCTTGTGTCCCCCCACAATTTCAATGCCCCAGATGCCCTTGTAAATTCGTTAGTGCCCAAACTCTTTGTAGACATAAGCAACTACGCTGTCAGGTGGCTAAAGGGGAACGTGGTGATAGAAGCTGGAATTAGTTGTGGATCTCGGAAGCAATTAGCTAAAGGGGAACGTGATGCAGAGCTGGTAGAATTAGTTGCTGATCTACGGAATCAATTAAGCTAGGGGGAACGTGATTAGACTTAGAGCTGGTAGAATTAGTGTGATCTACGGAATCAATTAGGCTATATCGGAGGAGGAAAATATGGTGTTGGAATATAGACTATTGCGCGAGGACGCATTTAAATCGGAAACTTATTAGAAGAAATTCACAAATTTGCTGTCGGGGACGACACCAATATAATTGGACTACAATTCGACATCGTAGAAATCAATTAGCTATATTGGAGGAGGAAAATACGAAATATAAACTATCACGCGCGGACGTATAGAATTATGCAAAATCCCAATTGAACAAACATTTCTCTTTTTTTTTCCCCTCCGGCGCATTACAGATTTGCCACGGATTTTCTATTTCTGGCGTATATAACCTATGGGATTTATATGTTCAATTGGACGTGAAAAAAACATGAGGTATTTATGACACCAATTGTCACGATTTGCTGTCGGGAGATAATTTCCTCGTTAACCAATTTTTGGTTTTTCGGGGGTGGTGGGGGTAGTATATAGGGTTATAAATGATACCACCGTAGGTGGTATCGTTTTGACTCCCTATATACTACTCATCATCATCACTAAGCTAATCCGTTCGCTAGCAGACTTGATAACAAAATAAAAGCACCATCCCTAGACAGACATTGTGGCCAAATATTATCAAATTCGGTGAAGCAGTTATAGTTATTTAATTTATTCAATGACGTTTAATGCTCAGTCAACAGGTAATGTCATTTAGGTCGGGGTAAGAATTATGTAAGATTGTGTGATTGAAAGATGCATATTAATATGAGGACCCGGCACCATCACACATAGCTCGACAATGATTTATCATGTTAATAGTTTAAGTATTAAAAACATAGAATGGAATATTTACTTAAAAGTTGAGAGTAATACAAAGTTAGTATTCACCTAACAAGAAAGATAATCATTCCACAAGTTGGTTCATCAGTTAAATGCAGTAATTTTGTATGTTTAAGAAGATCCTATACAGACATTGTCCCAATTTGAAAATAGAAAACTATCTTGAGATGCCTTGGTATAGGGATATGTGGTTTTAACATTGCATTATCGAACTCGTGGAGGTGGTCATGGTGCCATGTAATAAACAAATTACAAAAAAACATGAACAGGTGAAAATAAACAGCGGTCATTAAGGCATGGCTATATGTAAACAATTAATGAGAAGATGGCCAAGGGAAAATAAGTCATAAGAAAGTCAACAATCAGCATGGTTGTTCCTGTAAAGAATGTAACAAGTTTGGTTAATATATATGCAGAACATAGAAATGAAATTAGTGCATCGACAAGAATAGCATACACCAAAATAAATATAAAAATTCTCACCAAAGGCAGGTAACTAAGCAGGTATGTTGAAATTGCTCATCCTCATGCTCACCTTCATTCTGTTCTTGTCACAAAAAAACATGCATAGCGAACGTGCATGTGATTTTTGAAAATCAATATGCTTCTTCGTGTTGCCATGATAAACTTGTATAGCGAATTTGGTTAGGAGCGGTGAAGTAGATGCATGGACAAGGATACAGAGTGGGAAAAATAAAAATGGCCGCCAAGGGGAGATAAGTCATGGGAAATATTTGAAAATCAATAGGCTTGTTCGTATTGCCGTGATAAACATGTATAGCGAATTTGGTTAGGAGCGGTGAAGTAGAAGTTGATTTATTGCGTGGACAAGGATACAGAGTGGGAAAAATAAAAATGGCCGCCAAGGGGAGATAAGTCATGGGAAATATTTGAAAATCAATAGGCTTCTTCGTCTTGCCGTGATAAACATCTATAGCGAATTTGGTTATGAGCGGTGAAGTAGAACTTGAGTTATTGCGTGGACAAGCTGTGCCCGCCGCCCGCCGCCCGCCCGCCGCCGCCCGCCTCTCGTACAAGATGAATACATAATACGTCCCGTTTTTTCATGGGGATATACTCCTGTCATTTCGGCTAATTCTGCGCATCGGCTAATGCGCAATTCACGGCAAATTTAGCCTTGCGTACGTCATAATAAAATATGTAGATTTCTGAATAAGCTGATTAATTGCTACACTGTGGCACAAGTCATTTGACCTTGACCTTGGGCTCATGGGCAACATGGGTAGGGTATACAATGAAAATATGGATGGTGATCATTATGTATACATATGAAGGTTCAAGTTGATATCCCACGCAGTCACAGAGATATAGCACTTTGAAAAACGTTAACGTAAAACTCGGACGCCGGACGCCGGACGCCGGACAAAGTGGTAACTATTTGCTTCGGGGAGAATAAATATTCTCGCGAGAAACGTGATTTGACAGGTGCCCGCGTGGCTGCAGACATGTACGCCGGGATGAAATTGTCTTTAGTCGATTGCACATTGGACATACACGACTAACGCATTCGAATATGCTCAAATGTGAGCCGCGTCCATTGTGTATTCCATGCCACAGCGCATTTACCGTGCAACACATCCTACTGGACATCCAGCGGAAATGAAAAACAAGCGTGTTTTGGAGTACCACCAATGTTTGTTTGCAGTTTTCATACATTTGAGACCTACTGATTACAAAACCACCGGATGCCCAATTTTTACCCTTGGGGAACTTTATTAATTTGCATAAATCCAAGATGGCCGCCAAAAAACACATTTTGGCCATATCTCCGGTCCTAGATATTTTGTTCGAGAAATTTAAACTTCCATTTCCAGGTTTATAATGACGAGGAACATTTTCCAATAAATTTTGTTTTTATTGGATATACCCATCATTTGCAAAAATCCAAGATGGCCGCCAAATATTATATTTTTACTTGTATTTGCTATCAGATGATATATATAAGTAAATTAAAATTGTATGATGTTCCGTATGGATAGTAAGTAGAATTTGGACAACTTTTAAGCGTAAATGAATAATTTCTCGATCTGCATAAATCCAAAATGGCCGCCAAATAACAATATCGAACACAGTTTTTACTCTTAGATTATATCTTTAAGTAATTTAAGACATATTTCTTTTCCAGAACATGTAGTATGTCTATGAACACATCGCAACATTTGATATTTGCGGGTTTTGCCACATGCCATAGCAACGTGTTTCCTGCAAAATAGTGTGTCTTTTGTCGATGAGAGAGCTGTAGCTTATATGAAAGACACAACATTTGTTGCTATATACATGTTGTTTTGATTTGTGGCAAAACAGTGAATCATATAATAGAGTATATTCTGATCAGGTTCTCAGGTTTCATTATCTGTATGTGCAGGACGATATGTGTCTATGATGGTCGTACATGTCGCAAAGATTCTTTTTCATAGGCGGTGGCCCAACTTGTCTCATTCACCATCCTCATTCTCATCACCCACATATACACTACACGCTTGTGTACACTCATTCGCACACATTCTGTCCCCGCGACAGTTGCAGAACATTGAGCACGACAGTTTAGCGACATAGCAACTACAGCGAGAGGAAGCGCACGGTTTCTCAGTTCCACATCCGCACCTAATCATTTCCAGTACAGAGGGTGGTGCTGGGGCTACACTAGGAGGCATTGGTACTGGCATTAGAAGATTGGATGCTTCATCCAATGTCCAACCAAGGCGGGTAGGTTCTAACTGAGGAGGGCCTGTCAATACAGCTGATCTCCAAATGCATGCTTGTAAATGCGCCCTGCAGACATGCTCTACAAATGTTTCCGACGTTGGGGGTAATATTTGCCGCCACATTGCGCCTTCCCATTTTCGAAGCCCAAACTCTGATCCCCATGAACAGGAAATGGGTGTACCGCAGGGAAGTATATTGTCTGTTACCCTTTTTAGCATTAAACTGAATAATATTGTAAAATGCCTGCAACCAGGTGTTGACTGTTCTTTATATGTCGATGATTTTTTTAATATGTTACAAATCAAAGAACATGCATACTATTGAGCGCCAATTACAACTGAGCCTCAATAGAATAAACAAGTGGACCACAGAAAATGGCTTTAAGTTTTCGAAATCTAAAATTCTAACTGCATGCATTTTTTTGCAAAAGACGCGGTCTTCACCCTGATCCCGAACTTAAACTGGGAACACACCCATCCCAGTTGTTCGGGAGCAGAAATTTCTTGGTCTTATCTTTGATCCTAAGCTCACTTTTAAACCCCCATTTACGATACTTGAAAAGCTAAATGCAGAAAAGCACTCAACTTAATGAGTGGTAGCAAATCATGACTGGGGTGCAGACCGAAAGGTGCTGCACCGCCTTTACATCGCACATGTTCGCTCAAAACTAGACTACGGATGCACTGTATATGGGTCTGCCAGTAAATCCGATCTTCGGACGCTCGATCCAATACATCACCAAGGCTTACGACTCTGCCTGGGTGCATTCCGTACGTCTAATGCACAGAGCTTATATGCCGAAGCAAATGAGCCTTCTCTCCACGACAGACGCACCAAATTATCTTTGCAATACGCCACTAAACTACATTCCAATCCATCTAATCCATCTTATAACACTGTCTTTCATCGAACTACAGATGCTGTATTCGATAAGAAACCAAGCTTCAAGCCACCATTCGGCAAGAGAATGGATCCTTTGATACACGATGCTGGCTTGGATCTGAATGACATTGCTATCGCTGTTCCAGATACTCCACCGTGGCAGTTGGAGCAGCCCAAGGTGATCTTCGATCTTAGTCAGCACACGAAAGCAACAACTGATCCATCCATTTTTAAATCACTTTTTCTTGAGGTTAAAGACAGATACAATACATACACTCCGCTTTTTACTGATGGCTCAAAGATCGGGGACCGGGTAGCATCTGCTGCCGCTGTCCCCGAGGGAGATCTTCAATCCAGACTCCCAGACAAATCTTCGATATTTTCTGCGGAATTGAGGGCGATTTTACTTGCTCTTGATTTCGCGAAAATATCTTGGAGAAAACAATTCATTTTATTTTCCGATTCATTATCTTCACTACAAGCTTTGTACAATATGAAGCTTGAACATCCACTTATCCGCCAAATCATAGAGCTACACCATATTTTACTTTCGTCTGGCAAGGACATTATTTTTTGTTGGCTACCCAGTCATACTGGTATCAAGGGCAATGACAGGGCAGATAGTGCTGCCAAGGCCGCCCTGGATCTACCAACTTCTCATTTTCCTGTTTGCTATCATGATTTTATAAATCATCCTTCAACTCATTCATCTCCGATACAATGCAGATCCAGTGGGATCTGCTCACAGATAATAAACTTCATGCTGTGAAAACCGACTCTGGGCGAATGGACTCCTGGCTACAGACATGTACGCCGGGATGAAGTTGTCCTTAGTCGATTGCGCATTGGACATACACGACTAACGCATTCGTATATGCTCAAAGGTGAGCCGCGTCCATGGTGTATTCCATGCCACAGCGCATTTACCGTGCAACACATCCTACTGGCTGTATCGATTTTGCCGATATTCGAGGCAAACACTTCAATGTTACTTCACTTGCGGAGCTATTTCAGGTGGAGAACATTGAAGGTTTGCTTCACTTTCTACATGAAAGACTAACTTGTATCGGAAAATTTAATTTTATCATTGTATACATGTTTCTCATTATTATACTTTTATAATTCTATACACGTTGTTCATTTATATTATTTATCATATTAATATTTTTACCTTATCATCTGATTGATTATCACATGTAACATACTATTTTACTATTCTTTTTATTCTTCATCTACATTGCTTGGCCCTAAATGATACTCTTTTGTGTTGATGGGCCGTTAAGCACCATTCCATTCCATTCCATTCGAAGCCCAAACATGATATAGCGCATCAGACATGTTTGTTTTCCCTGTAACACCGTAACAGGCAGCAATGAATGTAGTAGCCTATGCAACAACATAATTTACTTCGGAGTCTGCATGTCCCATCAATTCTAGCTTCTGTCCAGCTTTAAGCACCTTAATGACAGTTCCCTTTCCAATACCAAACAAGTATGATACCGTGTAACAGCCAGATACAGCATGGGCAGCCAGAAGATGTGTAACAATAACTCTCCGCGTGTCTATGGTTTCAGGTATGTTGGTTACTGTTCTCACAGAGCTGGTACCCGCCATTGTAAGTTTGCATGACAGCTGAACTAACTCATAGTGATGACAATGCAACACAAACACGTTAGTGTCGTCACAAATGACTCGAATGTTATTTGTTCCACTGTTTGCCAGATGAACGACTTGCTGAACGATTATTACATCCGCTTATTCATGCGTTGTCTGCATGCAGTCCATGCGTAGAATACCACTGTCTTGGATCTGGACTGGTACATTGGCGCGACCAGTGACAACAAGTTTGTGATTTTATGGTGTGGTATTGCCCGGTCTCCTGTAGCTGTTCACAGATCATGTCAATCAGTTGGACCTTGTTCTCGGTCACAGTCCGTGCAACCTTCTGTGCTGGCAGTGGGGTGTTCATTCCTAATTTGGTGGTGCCTGTTTGCCATTGTTCCCGATCGTGAACGTCTTGTCACATTCTTTATGCTGTTGTCATAGTATCTATCAAATACTAGATACACATCACTTTCTAATACTAGTTTGTAGACATGACTGCAGAAATTGTCAACATAGTCCTCCACAGTACCCTTAGCTGACCAGTGTACAACCCAGAGAACTGTACATCCATCAACCACAACAGCATCGGGCTGTTCAGATGCTCTTTTGGAAACATCCACTTGTAGCTTTCTTTTCAGTGTTGATTTGGAGTTTGTAATTCGCATTTCTCCATTTTCGTCAAACACGGATGGGGGTACAGGAGCTAGTTCATAGCGGAGAACATCCTTGATATTGATGTTACGAGATACCTGAAGACCCATCACTCTTGAATATATCAGCTTCGTGTCAAACACACGTGTGTTTCCAACTTTGATGTGCTTATTTATTACATCCATTGTTACAACTTTCTTACTGAGTGCATTATAGAATCCCGCTGGCCAGCTATCCTCGTAGCTATCCTCGTAGTCCTTCCGTTGCGAGTCTCCGATTGCTACCGAGTTATCAGCATTGACTGATTCAGGAAGGACATGTTCTGCCATTGACGATGTTGATGATACCAGATGGATGGATGATCTGTTTGGATCTAGTGGGTCAATGCATGTTGTCAGTTTCTGTCGAATGTTCTCCCCGTCTACTCGGTCTCAATTCTGGATTTCAGCTCTTCTTTATGCGCTGTGACATCAGCCGACCGAACGCCATCTTTCATCTCTACAATTCCCTGCACGAGCTGGCTACATATGTGCATACTAAGCGCCCACCTCTTCACCGCATTTGACCTGAGAGTTATACCCGGGAATTAGACAGCCCATTATGCCCTAGGGTGGGGAAGTTTAGACGTCCAACAAAATTGCCGACAAAAAAGTAAATCCCGCCCCTCGGGAATTAGACACAAATTTAATCCCGACAGGCGTGAATCGATTTTAACATTAATTTCCTTCCCACCGCCTCCCCGGGTGGGGAAGACATTGATAGGTGTACAAGACTATATTGGATGGCAGCGACCTGCATGCCACGCCCTGCGAGACATTTGATAGTACTAGAAGTAAGTTTAACATTTTCCAAAAACTTAACAGTTTACGGACGTGTCACCCCTAGCCCCCACCCCCCGCCCCAACACCACCGTACCAAAAAATGGGCACAGAAATGGCTATGTTCACATCAACAAATAATTTGGCCAGGGGAGGTCCCCTAACAGAGCAAAACAGTTCTCTGCAACAACAGTACCCCAACCTCAACACAGGCAGACTAGTTTGACGCACAGAAATAGGTATCGCACGGATTTGGGGTTGTGTGTCATTAAAATGGCCATTGTGCGTCACATTTTGGATTTTCTTCTTGGCAATTGGCAAGAAGAGTAACAACCAGACATGTACAAGGTGTATGCCATCAATTATTTAACTTACTCACCATGTGGCATTTGACAGAATCAAATTTAGCCACACAAAAACTTGTTTTGTTGTTGTTGTTGGTGTTGTTCCTGGTGTCCCCTGCGCTTATTTTTCGCCTGCACCAGTCCAGTTATTCCGGAAATCACGTTATAAAGTGCGAAATAAAGCGGAAAGAACCATTCAACCGTATTGTGGATATTTTTGCCAGGAGCAGGGGTTGGTCCTGACCGGATGGGCCCACACCCTATATACGGGCCTGCCGAACCCGTTCTCGTGACGCCCAACATAATTATAGCACAGGATGAATGCGAATTTCCTCAATACATATATGCATTCATTAGATGCTTTTCTTGTTGCTCTGTGGAATTGATAGCGTCATGTAAAGCATTAGTCACACATTATGAGAACATGATACTGTTTTGATAAGGTACACATTTAACCAACATGAGCTAAACAAATTCTATTTTGGCGGCCATATTGGATTTATGCAAATGAGGAAATTATCCAATTACAGTTGAAACAAACACAAATAATTTCCTACGACTATTATCGGCATTCTTGATATGTAAATTTCTCAAATATACAGCAAATAAGCATCATAAGAGCAATTATCCAATAAAATATAAATATTTGGCGGCCATCTTGGATTTATCCAAATTAGGGGACGTTAACAAAGTGGCTCAGAAGTGCAATGTATATAGATATGTAATTATGTCATATAATAACATTTATCAACCCAAGTTGATGTTGTGGTTACCGATACATGTTATTTATTGTCATTTCCGGTCAAAAAATGTCACCATTTTCGATCAGAATTGTCAGTGATCTTGACTTTTACATGTGACCTTGACCTTGAATGATCACGAAACATAGTTCAATCAATTTACAATTATCAGAACTATCGATACGCATACCAAACATGTAATAATCAGAGCAATGGCGGCCGAGATATGAAATAAGAGCAAATTTTTGCGGCCATCTTGGATTTACCCAAATAAAAATTGTTCCCCAAGGATGCCAGTTGGGCATCCGGTGGTTTTGCAATGTATACATATCAAATATATCAAAAGAACTGAAAAACATTGGTGGTACTACAAAACACGGTTACCTCCAAAATCAGCGTTTTGCATTTCTCCATGAAACCAGTTTGTATCGGAAGATTTTATTGTTATCATTGTATACATGTTTCTCATTTATATAATTTTATCATTGTATACATGCTACTCAATTTTTATTATTCATCATATTTATATGTTTACCCGAATCATCTGATTGCTTACCACATCTAACATACTATTTCACTATTGTTGTTATTCATCATCTACGTTGCGTGGCCCTGAATGATACTTGTTTGTGTTGATGGGCCGTTAAGCACCATTCCACTGACAGGTGCCCGCTTACCGTAAATAATATGGCTGACTGTGAAAACTGTTTTCTGCAAAGTGTCCTATTTATCCGGCATATATATATACATGTATATAGTCGCATCCCAGAGACCGGGGGGGGGGAGGGGGGGGGGGGGGGGGGGGGGGGGGGGGGGGGGGGGGGGGGGTTTTCATTAAACTTCGTACGACTAAAATGTTCGTAAGTGTAAAATTATGATAGTCTATAAATTTCACATTAACAATGTTTTCTTGCATATGCAATGCAATGTTTATTGAGCATATGCAGCCTATGCTCAATACATGTAAATCCATAAATTGATATTTCCAGACGATCCTAAATTTGCACTTACGAACATTTTAGTTTAGAAGTTTAGTGAAACGGCCCCATAACGCACTTTATTTCACGAATTGTAATGCAGTTTTCGATGGGGTAACTCTGGAAAACACAGAAGTTCATTTACCACAGAAAAAACGTGGAAAATCAACATCTAAAATGTGATTTATCCTTTGTTTTTGTTCATGAGGGTTAAATATGTCCAAACAACTTATTACCTTTTGTCATCACCCTTATAAGGTCAGCTAAACTACCTTTTATCGCATTAAAACTGTCGATAGCTTTCACAGCTGTATATTGCGGCTGCTGCAGTAAACATTACAATTCGATCGGTTTGTATGCTACTCAAGTTAGTTAGTTTTTAAACACAAATCAACTGGGATGTGTACAATTTGAGCATACAAAGTTTATGGCATAATGGTGTTTTAAAGTAAATTTGTCGGAGTAATATATGCAATATACAACTGTTTATGTAAGAAACAATCTGACAAACACTTGTAGTCAGCACTAACCTTTAGAAAAGTGGAACGTATATTACGAATGTAATGAGCAAAGGAATCGATGAAAATAATTATAGAAACATGTTTAAGAATACACTATTATGTTTAAATACACCCATTAACATGTTTAAGGCGATTTGATATGTTGAATCAACATCTGCAGTACGAGTATGCATGATTTCGACGACATCGGGTCTGGTACCCGGGAATAATACTGGAGTAGCCAAATCGTTCTGAAACCCATTAGACTGGGTAACGTAACGAGTTAGTGACTACTTGTCCATAACTTGAGCGTCTGGAAAAATGTAAATAATCGGAAATTTGTAATTCTTATGGTAAGTTTTTATCTTAATTGAATGGTTGTCCTTCTTTATCGATTTATTTTGTTTGAAATTTGCTGTTCCACTGAATGAAGGAAGCACATGTCGTTAGGTGTTCCGAAACTAATTGATCGAGGCTACATGTATTGCACTGCTGCACACTGACAAGGACCTATACTGGTCAATACAAGCACGATGTGCTGTTCATCAACTGGATAGTCAACAGAGCAAACCCTGATCAGACGGGTGCTGGTCAAAACGTACCAAAGTCAAAACGTACCCACTTTTTTGGAGGTTAAAACGTAACCATCTCGAAGTCGAACGTACCCATTCGAGAAGTCAAAACTGGCTTACTCTGAAAGTCAACTGTAACCATGTGTTGGCTATATTGTCAAAACAGAATTTAAGAATGGAATGTTTTAACTTCTGAATATGTATCTTTTGAAATCAGGACGGGTAATTTTGACTCCCGGGTGGGTACATTTTGATACCGTGGGGGAGGGGGGTACATTTCGACTCCTGTTGGGTTCCCGGTGGGTACATTTTGACGCCCGATGGGTAGATTTTGACTGGCTACGGGACATCTGCTTGTTCGAGTAACTTGAAAATTAGCGTATTAACTACACAGAGTGCACAACATTTAAGTCTGTATCATTATAAATTTACTTTGAAAATTTACATATCGAGATTTTTTCCAAATATTGATATGGAGACGAATTTTGTTTAGAGAATATTTTTTTTGTCTTTAAGTAGACAATTTGAAAGTGCATTAGAGACAGTGAATAAGTAAACCATTGATTAATATTTCGTAAATATGTTAATGTGAATACTAGTTGTATACTTGTTGCATTACTTGTATACACCAGGGACCATACATACAATTTTCTTCCCAGTATATACAAATATAAATCTACACAAAATGTACAAAAAATAGTTTTTCGAAGTCAACATTTTTTTTTATTTAACAAAGCTACTCGAATGTATGTCGAAATAATTATTAAACTTATAGTGCCCGTAAATCGGAAAAGCTATAAAAACTAGAAATGGACGCTTGTCGACAAGCGCATGTGTATCCCCCTCCCCAGATACACAAGTAGTTTGAAAAAAGGGTGTTCGAGTTATGCTCCGGAGACAAAATCAGTGACGGAAAAACAAAGGGAGATAACTAAAAAATTAGTGATGCAAGAGTTGTCATTTTGGCGTGACACACCTTTAGGGTCGTGGTCTATGCATGTGTGAAGTTTCATGAACATATTCCAAAGGGTGTTGGGGTTATGCTCCGGACACGAAATCAGTGCACGAAACAACAAAGGGCGATAACTAAGAAATTAACGACGCAAGAGTTGTCATTCTTACGTGCGACACACCTTTGGGTCGTCTTCTATGCATGTGTGAAGTTTAATAAACTAGAAAATGTGTTCATAGAACACGGATGTCCCACATATCGCTTTGATAATAAATGAGGCCAAATTCCAAGTCAAAATTTTCTTTTACCTCAGCGTTAAAGTTTTTGAAGCTCCAAGTATGTGACCTTGACCCTGGGCTTGGCGGGGGCAGGACGAACGTGGATTTGGCACAGGGCGGTAGAGGACCATTAGAGCAATGCATATATGAAATATGAAGCTGATCCGTGAAAGAAAACAGAAATTGTAAGATATTTACCTGAGCGTTAAAGTTTTTGAAGCACCAAGTATGTGACCTTGACCCTGGGCTTGGCGGGGGCAGGACGAACGTGGATTTGGCACAGGGCGGTAGAGGACCATTAGAGCAATGCATATGTGAAATATGAAGCTGATCCGTGAAAGAAAACAGAAATTATAAGATATTTACCTGAGCGTTAAAGTTGTTGAAGCACTAAGTATGTGATCTGAACCCTGGGCTTGGCGGGGGCAGGACGAACGTGGATTTGGCACAGGGCGGTAGAGGACCATTAGAGCAATGTGTATATGAAATATGAAGGAGATCGGTCGAAGGATGAAGAAATTATGAGACATTTACCCGAGTGTTAAAGTTTTGTGACGGACGGGAGGACGGGACGCACGTTCCTACGAATGAATACTTGTTGGGTTTTTACTCTATAAAAATAACCAACAAGAGTACCCAACACTATCCTAACCCTACCCAATAAGATCCCCGTACGCTTACAACAAGTACCCATTCGTGTGCGCGGACGGACGGACGGACAAGGGTAACACTAAATGCCCCTTCCACTATCGTGGTGGGGCATAAAAATATTCCAAAGGGTGTTCGAGTTATGCTCTGGATACAAAAGGAAATAGGAACATTCTACTTTTTTTACCAGCTGTGTGGTAGCTGATCAATTTAACAATTTCGACGCATTGCACATACCAAAAATATTGATATATTGAGGCATATATATTTAAACATATTAAACATGTTGCAACTATGTTTAATTATAAATTTACCAACTTCTCCGAAACAAAATGAAAGGAATGCCTATTTAAACATATTAAACACGTATTTTTAATTAAAATATATCAACCTTTCCGAAACGAAATTCTATACAATCACCATAAAACATTAAGTGTAATATCTTGACACACAATGTAATGCATGATATAAGCAAAAATAACCAACGCGAGAACTGAATGTTTTGCAGGAAATTTTGACATTTTAACTAAAATATGAATAAAGAAAGGTAATAAAAGGTTTATTTGCTCAGGTGAGCTGTTTACAGAATAATAATTCCAGCACAAAAATATTTACACAATTCCCTAACATTTGATTGGTCCGTTGCAAGTCTCCGTCCAAAATTTATATCCCAGTAAACTCCATGCCAAACTACTTTCCGTAACCGTCAGGCGCAGCTAAAATAATTCTTAAGAAAACGGAAAATAAACACATTTTCTGGATTAATTTATTTCAAATGGTGGAATTATAAGGAATGAATTGCCTTTTTGTGGAATTTATCGGGGATATAAACTTGGAAAAGTCGCGGGAATACTGGACGAGGCCTTCCGTCCAGTATTCCAGCGACTTTTCCAAGTTTATATCCCCGATAAATTCCACAAAAAGGTCATTCATTCCTATAATAACCAATAGGATAAAAATAAACAATTGGCGATAAAAAATTTTTTTTTTTTTTAAAATTGTAATTTTTTATCGCCAATTGTTTATTTTTATCGCCAATTGCGAAAGTGGCTTTTCCAAGTTTATACCCCGATAAATTCCACAAAATAATAACTTGCTACATTCGCGTAATAATCAAAGCACTCGCGCATTGTTGGTCTGTGAACAGCTCACCTGTAGCCTATTTCACCAACATTGCAAAGTATACTTATCTAGCAGTTGAAAATTTACTCCGAAACCTGGCTATATAGCTTGGAAATGATCTAACTCAGAAAACAAATGTTCAATTTTAAAAATTGGTCCAGTATTTCTGAAATTTTAAAAATTTCCCCATGTTAAATCCCCATAGACATCTTCACTGTGTGAAGATGTCTATGGGGATTTAACATGGGGAAATTGCCTCGCTACAGAGCTGCAGTAGCCTATTTCACCAACATTGCAAAGTATACTTATCTAGGAAAGTATACTTTGAGGAAGAAATTTTCAATTTAAGGATAAATTTATTAATTTTTATTATACTGAATTTATTACATTATCACAGCCATTTTGGCTGTGATAATGTAATAAATTCAGTATAATAATTCTGCATACTTTTAATCATCAAATATATGCAGTCGTTAGTTCTATATGAAATAATGTATTTCGGGAAAAATAAATGATTACTCCCTCAAAGTATACTTTGCTAGATAAGTATACTTTGCAATGTTGGTGAAATCGGCTACTGAGACCCGTTTCACTAAACTTCGTACGACTCCAATGTTCGTAAGTGCAAATTTAGGATCGTATGGAAATTTCAATTGATAGACTTTCATTTATTGAGCATAGGCTGCGCAGCCTATGCTCAATAAATATAAATCCAATAATTTACAAGAAAACATTGTTAATGTGAAATTTACAGACTATCATAAGTTTGCTCTTACAAACTTTTTAGTCGTACGAAGTTTAGTGAAACGGCCCCATTAGCCTATTTCACCAACATTGCAAAGTATACTTATCTAGCAAAGTATACTTTCAGGGTGGATTGGAAGTCAGGTGTTCTTGTCAGGTGCCCCTAGGCCGCAACCCATCTCTCTCTCAGACAGGGCAAAATCTATAGGGTACCGCCAAATATCAGCGTGGCCCTAAATACACACGTCTTATATACCGTACATGTTCCAGGGCCATAACAAGAGGTAACAAGAAACGAGGCAAAGCCACGAAGGCCAGGTTTTTTCCAAGCATGGACACTTGGATAACATAATTATACACACTTTTTGTAGACTAGATGGCCGTGGCCTGCATGTCGCGCCTTGGGGCGAGGCATGGACACCAAAAAAATAGATATAGTAGATGGAAAAACATTAATGAAAAAACTTTAACCGGACACACGGACGTACGGATGGACGGACGTATGCCAAAATGCCGACGATATCGCGCTTTCCGCAAGCGGGTGCGACAATGATGATAAACACCCATGTGAAGTATCAAGGTAATGGGTGAAGCAGTTGCAGAGAAATAGTACACGAAAAAACTTTAACAAATAAATTCAAAGTAATTTGACCTTGACATTGCGCACAGGGGCCGCACGGTTGGGGGTTAGAGTGAAAATATGGACGATGATAAACACCCATGTGAAGTTTCAAGGTAATGGGCGAAGCAGTTGCAGAGATATAGTATAACAAAAAAGTTTTAACCAACAAATTTAACCAGACGTACGTTAAAAAGTTAACGTTGAAAATGGCTAAGTCAATTACGTAGAAATAATAGGTGAAAGTAAAAAAATGGTCACATGTTGGATAGTTGTATGTGGTAGGCACCCCTTGGTTATGAAGCTGTGAAAGTTTGGTGGTCCTAGGTGGTACAGTACCAAAGAAATGGACTTAAACACGAAAACTTAACATTGTAAACGCGAAAAGTTAACATTGAAAATGGCTAAGTCGACTGCGCGGAAAAAATGGGTCAAGTTAAAAAAAAAGTAACATGTTGCATAGTGATATGTGGTGGGCACCCCTTGATTATGAAGCCGTGAAAGTTTGGTGGTCCTAGGTGGTAGTACAGTACCAAAGGAAACCTGGACTTAAACACGAAAACTTAACATTGAAAACGCGAAAACTTAACATTGAAAATGGCTAAGTCGATTGCGCGGAAAAAATGGGTCAAGTTAAAAAAAGAGTAACATGTTAGATAGTGATATGTGGTGGGCACCCCTTGGTTATGAAGCTGTGAAAGTTTGGTGGTCCTAGGTGGTACAGTACCAAAGAAATGGACTTAAACACGAAAACTTAACATTGAAAACGCGAAAACTTAACATTGAAAATGGCTAAGTCGATTGCGCGGAAAAAATGGGTCAAGTTAAAAAAAAAGTAACATGTTGGATAGTGATATGTGGTGGGCACCCCTTGATTATGAAGCTGTGAAAGTTTGGTGGTCCTAGGTGGTACAGTACCAAAGAAATGGACTTAAACACGAAAACTTAACATTGAAAACGCGAAAACTGGGGTGGGTCAAGGAGCATTGTTCCCGCCACAAACATTGGGATTTGTTTAAATCTTAAATTCGGCAAACTCGTCTGCCTCATGCTGGTTACGGTACTGACAACATACTTATTTAACACACTAGTACATTACGTATTTTAACACAAAATAATATTACATTGAAAAGGCCCATTTTATGCAATACATATTCCAGTCAATGTAATATCATGGGCATGATCACATGGTTACAACAGCAACAACAATGGCTGACAGTGTTGAAAGCGCGCCCACTCCAAAGTAAGTATTATTTGATATTTACCTTAATAGACAACGGATTTTGATGAAATATGGCACAGCAAACGCGTCTTCATGAGCTGCATTTGGTGGTCCCCGGGAGTTCGACACATACTTATGCCGTTTTTGCGAAGAATTGATTTCCGCGTCTGTAGACACAGAAATCGATTCATTGCAAAAACGAGAGAAGTTTTTCATCGCAAAAACGAGAGAAGTTTGGGCCAAAGTACCGAGACCACCAAATGCAGCTTAACAAGATGTGTTTGAAGCGCCATATTTCATCAAAATCTTACCTAATAAGGACAAAATAAAAGAATACATACTTTGAATCACAGGGTTTCTGTGAGTTTCAGTACTTGTTGTTGTTGTAACCCCGTGATCATACACATTGAACATATGCTAACTAAAATAACGTTATAATTAACCTTACAACGCTACACTAAATTCTTTTTTGTTGCCTCATTTTTCTATTCATTTTATGTTCAATAAAAACATGAGAATCATCTCTTCTTCTTCTTTGAAGCTACAACACTCCTTCTTTAATGAAGATTATGTGCCGGCGCCGTATTTACATATTTGTTAGGTTTGGTGATAAACATGTATGTTCTAAGCATGTATTAGAGTGTTCATTAGGGATAAAAGACAAATATATATTTTTCATTTTTTCTTCAATTTACTCGTTTTTATATCCTTTTCGTTTTATAGGTCTGTTTCCTTTAGTGCTTGGTTAAAACTATGTATGTATCTATGCATGGAATATAGGAGTGAGGACAGACACAGGGACTAGGACTTTAACAGACATGAGAATGGCTGTTGCTGAAAACATCTGAAAATCCACTGAAACCCCCTCACCCCACTTGTAAAAGTATCAAATTTGAGCACACCAGATTGATTCTGAATCATTTTGAAAATGCAAATTATGACAAAATCCACTGAAATCAGCTGATCAGCTGAAGACTCTCATGCCTGCTTTAACCCTTAGAATGCGGGAACCGAAAATAGTCTGTTGTTAATTCATATTTTGTCTTTTCTCTCAGTAACAAGAGCTGTAGGAGAACAGCATAGCTTGACGAGGGTTGTCTATGAACATATAGCTTGACAAAGAAGGAGGCCGCGGCCCGCATAAAAACCTTTACCAAGGGTGACTAAAAACCTCAACCAAGGGAAATTAACTAAGTAATTCAAGGTTAAATTTAGGTCAATGTCAGATATGGGTCAGGGGTTATTGATGTACATCACTAGGAGAAGAAGTATTCCAAGTATGGTTGCTGTAGGCCCAGTAGTATTCCATATACAAGTTTGACTAAAAACCTTAACCAAGGGGAAATAACTAAGTAATTCAAGGGTAAAAGTAGGTCAAGGTCAAATATAGGTCAGGGATTATTGATGTACATCACTAGGAGATGAAGTTGTCCATGTATGGTTGCTGTAGGCCCAGGAGTATTCCATAGACAAGCTTGACTATAAACCTTAACCAAGTTTGAGTACAAACCTTAACCAAGGTAAAATATAGGTCAGGGGTTATTGATGTACATCCCTATGAGAAAAAGTTATCCAAGTATGGTGTCTGTATGCACAATAGTATTCCATCTACAAGCTCGACTAAAAACCTTAACCAAGGTTGACTAAAAACCTTAACCAAGGGGAATTAACTAAGTAATTCAAGGTTAAATGTAGGTCAAGGTCAAATATAGATCAGGGGTTATTGATGTACATCCCTATGAGAAAAGGTTGTCCAAGTATGGTGTCTGTATGCACAATAGTATTCCATGTACAAGCTTGACTAAAAACCTTAACCAAGGTTGACTAAAAACCTTAACCAAGGGGAATTAACTAAGTAATTCAAGGTTAAATGTAGGTCAATGTCAAATATAGGTCAGGGGTTGTTGATGTACATCACTAGGAGATGAAATTGTCCAAGTATGGTTGGTGTAGGGCCAGGAGTATTCGATCTACAAGCTTGACTAAAAACCTTAACCAAGGGGATTAACCAAGTAATTCAAGAGGAAATGTAGGTCAAGGTCAAATATAGATCAGGGGTTATTGATATACATCCCTATGAGAAAAGGTTGTCCAAATATGGTGTCTGTATGCACAATAGTATTCCATGTACAAGCTTGACTAAAAACCTTAACCAAGGTTGACTAAAAACCTTAACCAATGGGAATTAACAAAGTAATTCAAGGTTAAATGTAGGTCAAGGTCAAATATAGGTAAGGGGTTGTTGATGTACATCACAAGGAGATGAAGTTGTCCAAGTATGTTTGGTGTAGCACTAGGAGTATTCCATCTACAAGCTTGACTAAAAACCTTAACCAAGGGGAATTAACTAAGTAATTCAAGAGGAAATGTAGTTCAAGGTCAAATATAGATCAGGGGTTATTGATGTACATCCCTATGAGAAAAGGTTGTCCAAGTATGGTGTCTGTATGCACAATAGTATTCCATGTACAAGCGTGACTAAAAACCTTAACCAAGGTTGACTAAAAACCTTAACCAAGGGGAATTAACTAAGTAATTCAAGGTTAAATGTAGGTCAAGTTCAAATATAGGTCAGGGGTTGTTGATGTACATCACTAGGAGATGAAGTTGTCCAAGTATGGTTGGTGTAGGGCCAGGAGTATTCCATCTACAAGATTGACTAAAAACCTTAACCAAGGGGAATTAACCAAGTAATTCAAGAGGAAATGTAGGTCAAGGTCAAATATAGATCAGGGATTATTGATTTACATCCCTATGAGAAAAAGCTTGACTAAAAACCTTAACAAAGGCGTGACGGTGACGCCGACGCCCACGCCACGCCGGGGTGACTACATAAGCTCTAACTATTCTTCGAATAGTCGAGCTAAACACATTGTCTGGCAGCATTTTAGAATCATTTCCATTGGAAATGATTCTAAAGTGCTGCCAACCCATGTTTTTGATGAGAAAAATGGAAAATAAAAAATATTCAGCAGACGACACAAATTAATTCAGCATGGTAAGGGTTATAGGCGTCCACTGTGTCTGCTGCATGTATAGAAGGCGGTAGAAGGTTCCATTAGGTGACTGTTCGAGGGTAGAAGGAGTATTTGTAAATACGACAATGTGTTGACAAAATATCATTCAAAAGACTCAAAGTTGTCAAAATCGACCATGTTCGCATCAATGTCTCCAGAAGCCGCTGCAGCTATGTCGCTGTCCCTGGAATTGAAATGTATTACAGTTCAACCTCTCAACAATGGCCAGCAGCTGGAAGGAAAGGAGAGTCGGTTGTAGAGAGGTGTCATCAGTGAACAACCGTCAACCACACAGTGGTCCACTCACCCCACCACCACCATTATGTTGCTGTTATTATATCCACATTTTGAGAGAGAAAAATGGGTATATTGTTTTTGTCACAGGTGTCCGTCATGGGAGTGAGTGAGCGGCTACAGCCAGCCGTTTTTTTTTTACCGTAATAGGCACAGGTGATTCTAGCGTGTCTTAGATGGTCAATTACTGTTAATATACATGAAACACCTTTCTAAACAATGTACAAAACAATTCAAATGCGCCCGGGTCTGAAGATTATGTAATTATGAAAGGTACATGTACTAAACTGGCATTCGTCACCATTGTAACGAAGTCGTAATGTTTTACTCGCCTATACAACGTGTTACAGCGTGTTGAAAATGCTGCTTTGGGTGGGTTTTCGGCATAGATTTCACAGTTGCTAATAAATTAACATAAATCTCAAAGATTTTGAGAGTAAACTGCACGAAAAACGTGTCTCACTAACATAAATTCAGTTTTTAAAATCCAATACATTCACTTCCTCATTATCAATAAATATTAGCCGCCATCTGACACGCAGTGATTTGGTTGGCTAATGGAAAATTAGTAACCAACCAAACCACTGCGTGCACGGTATTGAAGTCGATTGTCATATCCCCACGGCCCATCCGTTTTATAACAATGAATATGGTAGACATGACCCCCTGTAGTCGATTTCACCAAAATTGCAAAGTATACTTATCTTCCTAAGTACACTTTGACCGAGACATTTTCAATTTAAGGATAAATTTATTAATTTTGATTACACTAAATTTATGACATTATCAGCCATTTTGCATTTTGGCTGTGATAATGTAATAAATTCAGCATAATAATTCTGCATACTTTTAATTATCAAATATATGCAGTCGTTAGTTCTATATGAAATAATGCATTTCAGGAAAAATAAATGATTACTCCCTCAAAGTATACTTTGCTAGATAAGTATACTTTGCAATGTTGGTGAAATCTGCTACAGATAAGGTGCGTATTCGTCTATTGCTACTTACTGGAGGCATGGCAGACTGACAGGTGACATGGAGGACGAGGTACTGGACGAGGTGACCAGGTCATCCACACTGTAAACTTCCTCATGCGGCCATGCCATCATCAGATTCTGCTGTAACTGGACCTCGTTCTCCGGTGGAAATCCATTGTCTATCCATCTCTGCAACGTGTTCAATTGTAGTTCATGATTTAGGACCAAAATTTTTGACTCGGTATCACTCAATAGGTGTGGATACAGAAATAATTGCAGGGGGGGGGGGGGGGTGGGTTCTGGGGCCAGTCGGCTCCACAAGCGCGAAATCGTAAAGTTGGGGGGGGGGTCTGGGGGTCCTCCCCCAGGAAATTTTTAAATGCCAGATCGCCGCAGATGCGATTTCCTGACACCTAGGCCACGAAAAAAGTCATCCAACTATTCGAGTATTGTATATTTTCGTTTTTTTTTTTTTTGCCGGGAGCAGGCGGGGGCGGGGGGTCCGGAACCCCTGTATCCGTGCCTGCTCAAAGGGACAAAACAGGGCACATATTTTTGAACTGTAGCTGATTTCATCAAAATTACAAAGTATACTTATCTAGCAATGTATACTTTCAGGGAGTAATCATTTATTTTTCCCGAAATACATTATTTCATATAGAACTAATGACTGCATATATTTGATGATTAAAAGTATTCAGAATGATCATACTGAATGTATTACATTATCACAGCCAAAATGGCTGTGATAATGAAATAAATTCAGTATAATAAAAATTAATAAAGTTGTCCTTAAATTGAAAATTTCTCCCTCAAAGTATACTTTGCTAGATAAGTATACTTTGCAATGTTGGTGAAATAGGCTACTGATGTACATTTCTAGTATATATTTCTGCATGATAGCAGATTGAAAGTAGTAGCTTAAGCATGACATTTTGACCTTGAACACCCACACCCATTAAACATAAAGTTTGCTTTCAATTATCAGAGTACGAATCAAAATATAACCACACTTGACAATATACATCATAATTATGATCACTGATGATAGAAACATGTGATATAAACACGTGGATTGACAAATACCAGTGCTCCAGATAGGCTGCGTATTTGCGTAAATATATACCCAATTAAAATTGCCAAAAACCCAAAAGAAATCAGAAGTAGCGAGTATCAAAAAGCAATAACAAATTTGTGGTACCTTTATCATGCTACAGAAAACAATAAACAGACCACAAATATAACATATGTTTCTTATTTTCCCTGAAAACACATCTTGCTATTTCATTAGAATTGTCTCCAAGGAGACAATTCAAATGAAATGCCAAGACAGGTTTTCATTTCGAAGCAAACTATTCAATAATTGCTGTCTGTTGATGTGTAAACAGTAGTGCAATTTTATTTTACCCAATTAAAATATTGAAATACCCAATTGCTTCAGATATGATGGAGTGAAAACACCCTTATCTGGAACCTTGAAATTGTTGTTACTGACCATTCCAAGACGGGACCTTGTAGTATTTTTTATTTATTTATCTAGTTTATGCTATTCCTGTTCCATACATTTATATTAGAACATTTGAAAATAGAACCACACATTAGCTGTCTACTCTTTGCATGCTGTGAAACTTGTGGGCTATAAATAGTTCAAAACTAGCGGACAAAAATTCATCATATTTTCTTGTATTTCTCCCTGTAAATATCATGAATATGTCTTGGAATTTCATTAGAATTGAGTCCTGAGGACTCAATTCTAATGAAATTTCAAGACATATTTACAGAGAGAAACTAGAGGATTGTTTTTTCAGACAAAAACATATGTCTCCCCCAATACCACCACTGCATGTTATCAGGACTTCGACAAGTAGAATTTAAGGCAGCAACAGCATATATGTAGCTACCTTGTATTTTCTGCAAACTTTTGAAGATACGCGCGACACAAGTTGAATATCCCCACTTTTCACTAAGTCAACGGCCATAACTCCGTGAATACTGGATGAATCCGCATCTAAAACACCAGGTGTGCAACTTCACATGATGACCAGTATTCCTGTAAAGTTTTGCGACTCTAACTGAAATACTTTTGGAGATACGCGCGACATGAGTTGAAAATCCCCATTTTTCATGAAGTCAAGGGCCATAACTCCATGAATACTGGATGAATCAGCATCTAAAACCCCAGGTGCGCAACTTCACATGATGACCAGTATTCCTGTAAAGTTTCACGACTCTAACTGAAATACATTTGGAGATACGCGCTACACAAGTTGAAAATCCCCACTTTTCACTAAGTCAAGGGCCATAACTCCGTGAATACTGGATGAATCCGCATCTAAAACCCCAGGTGCGCAACTTCACATGATGACCAGTATTCCTGTAGTTTCACGACTAACTGAAATACATTTGGAGATACGCGCGACACAAGTTGAAAATCCCCAATTTTCGCTAAGTCAAGGGCCATAATTCCGTAAATACAGGATGAATCCGCATCTGAAACCCCAGGTGCGCAACTTCACATGATGACCAGTATTCCTGTAAAGTTTCGCGACTGTAACTGAAATAATTTTGGAGATACGCGCGACACAAGTTGAAAATCCCCACTTTTCACTAAGTCAACGGCCATAACTCCGTGAATACTGGATGAATCCACATCTAAAACCCCAGGTGCGCAACTTCACACGATGACCAGTATTCCTGTAAAGTTTCACGACTCTAACTGAAATACATTTGGAGATACGCACGACACAAGTTGAAAATCCCCACTTTTCACTAAGTCAAGGACCATAACTCCGTGAATACTGGATGAATCCACATCTAAAACCCCAGGTGCGCAACTTCACATGATGACAAGTATTCCTGAAAAGTGTCATGACTGTAACTCAAAAACCTTTGGAGATATGCACGACACAAATTTTGTGATGGACAGACAGACGGACGGACGGGCAACCAAGCCAAAGTCAATATGTCTCCCCATTCATGGGGGAGACATAATAAAACATACACTCCTAAATTGTTTGGTGGATATTTTCGCCGCTAGCACGCAAAGAGTTAATTGAAGTTATATAGTACAGCATATGCAAAGTAAAAATATGTTTGTTATTTATGCTGCATTAGTATTTTAATTAAATGGAGAGTCATTACCGTTACATTTTGTCATTACCGTTACATAAATCAGTTCCGTTACGCCCATATTTTTGGGGGCAGTGCTATTAATTAAATGTAGCTTTATAGCAATGTTCGGTACATGCGGTAAAACACAGCATTCTGTTACATGCCAAGCTATTTTGTTTGTTTATCTTTACTGATTCATATTAAATACATGTTGTTGGGTTACCATAAATGAGAAATTCTACGACATGCTACTAAATTGCTCTGTTTCAAACTTAATTCAATTAGCTTACCTTATTCGTGACATTTTTCTTAATAGATGCTCCTTCAGTTTTATATATAATGCCATTGAAAAGAAAAAAATTAAAACGTAAAGCTATGTTTACATCATGTAAATGTACGTAACGGACCCCTGGTCCCCTGAAGTGGAAATAAAATATATACAAGATGGCCGCGACCCGCATGTCGAGCCCGCCGAGGCATTTGATGGTCTCAGAGTGTATTTATTTGAAGCTTGATGCCCAATAAGCATACAAAGTTTCAAGCAAATCTGACTTATGGTTACAGAGATAGTAGGTATGTGAAAAGTTTAACGCAAATTTTGACAGAAACTTTAACGCAAACTTCTAAGTCATTTGACCTTCACATAGGGGCACAGGGGCCGCATGAGTGGGACACAGAATGAATATATGGATGATGACTAATAAGCATATGAAGTTTCAAGTCAATGTGACTTAGGACTGCAGAGATATAAGGTATTTAAAAACTTTAACGCAGATTTCGGAACGCAAACTTCTAAGTCATTGACCTTGACCTTGGGCACAGGGGCCCGAATGAGTGGGATACAGCATTAATATATGGATCATGACTAATAAGCAAATGAAGTTTCAAGTCAATGTGACTTAGGACTGCAGAGATATAAGGTATTTAAAAACTTTAACGCAGATTTCGGAACACAAACTTCTAAGTCATTTGACCTTGACCTTGGGCAAAGGGGCCGCATGAGTGGGATACAGCATGAATATATGGATCATGACTAATAAGCATATGAAGTTGCAAGTCAATGTGACTTAGGACTGCACAGATATAAGGTATTTAAAAACTTTAACGCAGATTTCGGAACACAAACTTCTAAGTCATTTGACCTTGACCTTGGACACAGGGGCCGCATGAGTGGGATACAGCATGAATATATGGATCATAACTAATAAACATATGAGGTTTCAAGTCAATGTGACTTAGGATTGCAGAGATATAAGGTATTTAAAAACTTTACGCATATTTCAGACGGACGGACGGACGGACGGATGCACGGACACCCGGACGTCATTGTGATCACTATGTCTCGCTTTCCGCAAGCGGGCTCAACAACTAGATGGCCGCGGCCTGCATGTCGCGCCTTGTGGCGAGGCATGGACACTAAAAAAAAAAGATATAGTATAACGAAAAACTTTAACCTAAAAACTTAACCAAAAACTTTAACCGGACACACGTACGTACGTACGTACGTACGTACGTACGTACGTACGCCAAAGTGCCGACTATATCGCGCTTTCCGCAAGCGGGCGCGAAAAAAACTTTAACCAAAAACTTCAAAGTAATTTGACCTTGACATTGGGCACAGGGGCCGCACTAGGGGGGTAGTATATAGATGAAAATGGTACCCAGTGAGTCAAGTAATGGTTGCAAAGCAGTTGCAGAGATATAGTATAACGAAAAACTTTAACCAAAATATTTAACCAAAAAACTTAACCAAAAACTTTAACCAAAAAACTTAACCAAAAAACTTAACTAAAAACTTTAACCAAAAAACTTAACCAAAAACTTCAAAGTAATTTGACCATGACATTGGGCACAGGGGCCGCACGGGAGGGGGGTAGAATGAAAATATAGATGATGATAAACACCCATGTGAAGTTTCAAGGTAATGGGCAAAGCAGTTGCAGAGATATAGTATAACAAAAAGCTTTAACCAAAAAACTTAACCAAAAAACTTAACCAAAAACTTTAACCAAAAAACTTAACCAAAAACTTTAACCAAAGAACTTAACCAAAAACTTCCAAGTAATTTGACCTTGACATTGGGCACAGGGGCCGCACGGGAGGGGGGTAGAATGAAAATATAGATGATGATAAACACCCATATGAAGTTTGAAGGTAATGGGCAAAGCAGTTGCAGAGATATAGTATAACGAAAAACTTTAACCAAAAAACTTAACCAAAAAACTTAACCAAAAACTTTAACCAAAAACTTAACCAAAAACTTCAAAGTAATTTGACCTTGACATTGGGCACAGGGGCCGCACGGGAGGGGGGTAGAATGAAAATATAGATGATGATAAACACCCATATGAAGTTTCAATGTAATGGGCAAAGCAGTTGCAGAGATATAGTATAACAAAAAACTTTAACGAAAAACTTTAACCAAAAAACTTAACCAAAAAACTTAACCAAAAACTTTAACCAAAGAACTTAACCAAAAACTTTAACCAAAAAACTTAACCAAACAACTTAACCAAAAACTTTAACCGGACACATGTACGTACGACTATATCGCGCTTTCCGCAAGCGGGCGCGACAAAAATGACAAGAACAATTGGCTATATTATTATAAATGTAACACCTGGACTGTCATCCAATAGAATAAACACACTTCAATGGATTATTGGTTCTACCTCAAAACAAGACTAGATGGCCGCGGCCTGCATGTCGCGCCTTGGGGCGAGGCATGGACACTAAAAAAAAGTGATATTGTAGACGGAAAAACTTTAACCAAAAAATTTTAACCAAAAACTTAAACCGGACGCACGTACATACGTACGAACGTACTTGTGTCCGGTTAAAGTTTTATATCCAAAGCTTTTGGTTAAGTGCCGACTATATCGCGCTTTCCGCAAGCGGCCGCGACAAAAAACAGCACCAAGATGTACATAAAATATAGAATCACTGGTTTATAAGAAAGTTGCCTACTTGTTGCTGTGGAGCTAGCGTACTCTGGTTGGATACCGGCACAGTTGTCAGGCACTGGGGCTGTTGGAAAGTGGTGGATACTTGTTGCTGTGGTTTAGCTAGCGTACTCTTGGAATGGATAGGCAGGCCACAGTTGTCAGGCACTGGGGCTGTTGGAAAGTGGTGGGGATACTTGTTGCTGTGGAGCTAGCGTACTCTGGTTGGATACCGGCACAGTTGTCAGGCACTGGGGCTGTTGGAAAGTGGTGGATACTTGTTGCTGTGGAGCTAGCGTACTCTGGTTGGATACCGGCACAGTTGTCGGGCACTGGGGCTGTTGGAAAGTGGTGGATACTTGTTGCTGTGGAGCTAGCGTACTCTGGTTGGATACCGGCACAGTTGTCGGGCACTGGGGCTGTTGGAAAGTGGTGGATACTTGTTGCTGTGGAGCTAGCGTACTCTGGTTGGATACCGGCACAGTTGTCGGGTACTGGGGCTGTTGGAAAGTGGTGGATACTTGTTGCTGGGGAGCTAGCGTACTCTGATTAGATGCCTGGTAAAGAGCAGAAGACCGTTTCACTAAACTTTGTACGACTAAAATGTTCGTAAGTGCAAATTTATGATAGTCTGGAAAGTTCAATTAATGGATTTACATTTATTGACCATAGGCTGCCAATAAATTCAACTCTAATAATAGTTTACAAGACAAGAATTCCGCCACAGAAGCGGTGTCCCAACTGCTGAGGCATTCGAGCATAACATGATCATGGGCATATATGCTAAAGTAAGCATCACAAACACCATCAGAGAAGTTCATGCTTACGTTAATGCACGAAAAAGGTCAAGATTGAAGAAAGATTTTGACATAAATTGACATGTTAATGTTATACGATGATGAAGAAACTTGTACAAACTTTTTGACACAAAAAATGGCTGTGAATATGTGAAGGTAAAAAAGGTCAAGGTCATGTTAATAGTGACACAAATGTATTCCAAATGCTCACATGTATCAAGTGTCCAAATATTGAAGCAATCCGTCAAGTAATATTAAAACTAGAAATGGACGCTTGTCGACAAGCGCATGTGTATCCCCCTCCCCAGATACACAAGTAGTTTGAAAAAAGGGTGTTCGAGTTATGCTCCGGAGACAAAATCAGTGACAGAAAAACAAAGGGAGATAACTAAAAAATTAGTGATGCAAGAGTTGTCATTCTTGCGTGACACACCTTTAGGGTCGTTGTCTATGCATGTGTGAAGTTTCATGAACATATTCCAAAGGGTGTTCGAGTTATGCTCCGGACACGAAATCAGTGCACGAAACAACAAAGGGAGATAACTAAGAAATTAACGACGCAAGAGTTGTCATTCTTACGTGCGACACACCTTTGGGTCGTCTTCTATGCATGTGTGAAACTAGAAAATGTGTTCATAGAACACGGATGTCCCACATATCGCTTTGATAATAAATGAGGCCAAATTCCAAGTCAAAATTTTCTTTTACCTCAGCGTTAAAGTTTTTGAAGCACCAAGTATGTGACCTTGACCCTGGGCTTGGCGGGGGCAGGACGAACGTGGATTTGGCACAGGGCGGTAGAGGACCATTAGAGCAATGCATATATGAAATATGAAGCTGATCCGTGAAAGAAAACAGAAATTATAAGATATTTACCTGAGCGCTAAAGTTTTTGTAGCACTAAGTATGTGATCTTAACCCTGGGCTTGGCGGGGACAGGACGAACGTGGATTTGGCACAGGGTGGTAGAGGACCATTAGAGCAATGTGTATATGAAATATGAAGGAGATCGGTCGAAGGATGAAGAAATTATGAGACATTTACCCGAGTGTTAAAGTTTTGTGACGGACGGACGGACGGGACGACGGGAGGACGGGACGCACGTTCCTACGAATGAATACTTGTTGGGTTTTTACTCTATAAAAATACCAACAAGAGTACCCAACACTATCCTAACCCTACCCAATAAGATCCCCATACGCTTACAACAAGTACCCATTCGTGTGTGCGGACGGACGGACGGACAAGGGTAACACTAAATGCCCCCTCCACTATCGTGGTGGGGCATAAAAATATTCCAAAGGGTGTGTTCGAGTTATGCTCTGGATACAAAATCAGAGCACGAAACAACAAAGGGAGATAAGTAAACAAGAATTCCGCGGAATCAAATGCCTCGCCTTGTCCCGCCTTGACCTCGAGCCTGGGCCCGAAAGCAATTTTCACTGGCTCCGAACTATTATACAATTATTGACTAGTGAGCCATATAATATCAGATTATATTCTATGGCTCACTAGTCAATAATTGTTTTATTATATGATAATAGTCTGTATATAGCACTTACGACCTTATGCTACTAGACAAAAATTGAAAAAGAATTTGAAAAAAAAAATGAAAAAAAAAAGTTTAAAAATTAAAAATAATAATGCTTGCTACTGGAGCCCAGAATTGAGCCCAGAATTGTTTTTTAATAGTCCTATATTTATCTACATATATCTGCACAGGTCCACATAATGCCACAATATTTTCAACACAGTTTATGGAAATGTAATATACAAAAAAAATATAATAATTAATGCTCGCTACTAGAGCCCAGAATTTTTGTTAATAGTCGTATATTTATCTACATATATCTGCACAGGTCCACATACTGCCACAATATTGTCAACACAGTTTACGGAAATGTAATAATGTACCTGTATAAACTAGATTGGTCAGTAAGCGAGGCTTACGGAATACCCCCAGCGTGGGCCCAGGTACCCCTAAAATATGTAAAAATGTCCAAGTGTGTGGGCTTGCGACCTTGATTCTGGGCTTAGCGGGAACGGCATGAACGTGAATTTGTCACAGGATGGTAGAGGTCCATTGGAGCAATGCGTGTGTGAAATGTGAAGCAGATCCGAGCCAGGAAATAGAAGTTATAACCGATTTCTCTGATGTTAAGTTTTGTAAAAAGACTAAGTATGTGACCTTGACCTCGAGATCAGCGGGAATTTGTCACAGCATGATAGTAGAGCCTTAGAAGAATGCATGAAATATTAAGAATTTTTTATGAAAGAAATAGAAGTTATATAACATATTTCTCTGATGTTAAGTTTTGTAAAGAGTCCAAGTACGTCACCTTGACCTTGGGATCAGCGGGGGTTTGACGGTCGTAGACTTGTCACAGCATGATAGTACAACCTTAGAGGAATGCACGAGTGAAATATTAAGAATTTTCAATGAAGGAAATAGAAGTTATAACATATTTCTCTGATGTTAAGTTTTGTAAAGAGACCAAGTATTTTATCTTGACCTTGGGATCAGCGGGGGTTGGACGGTCGTGGATTTGGCACAGCATGGTAGTAGAGCCTTACAGGAATGCATGTGTGAAATATTAAGCATTTTAGATGAAGGAAATAGAAGATATAACATATTTCTCTGATGTTAAGTTTTGTAAAGAGACCAAGTATTTGACCTTGACCTTGGGATCAGCGGGGGTTGGACGGTCGTGAATTTAGCACAGCATGGTAGTAGAGCCTTACAGGAATGCATATGTGAAATATTAAGCATTTTAGATGAAGGAAATAGAAGTTATAACAATATTTCTCTGATGTTAAGTATGTCACAGCATGATAGTAGAGCCTTAAAGGAATGCATGTATGAAATATTAAGCATTTTAGATGAAGTTATAACATATTTCTCTGATGTTAAGTTTTGTAAAGAGACCATGTATTTGACCTTGACCTTGGGATCAGCGGGGGTTGGACGTTTGTGGATTTGGCACAGCATGGTAGTAGAGCCTTACAGGAATGCATATGTGAAATATTAAGCATTTTAGATGAAGGAAATAGAAGTTATAACAATATTTCTCTGATGTTAAGTTTTGTAAAGAGACTAAGTATTTGACCTTGACCTTCGGATCAGCGGGGGTTGGACGGTCATGGATTTGGCACAGCATGGTAGTAGAGCCTTACAGGAATGCATGTATGAAATATTAAGCATTTTAGATAAAGGAAATAGAAGTTATAACAATATTTCTCTGATGTTAAGTTTTACGGACTAAGTAATTGACCTTGACCTTGGGATCTGCGGGGGTTGGACGGTCGTGATTTGGCACAGCATGGTAGTAGAGCCTTACAGGAATGCATGTGTGAAATATCAAGCATTTTAGATGAAGGAAATAGAAGTTATAACAATATTTCTCTGATGTTAAGTTTATCCGGACGGACGGACGGACGGGCGGACGGGCGGACGGGCGGACGGACGGACAACCTGACTCCAGTATACCCCCCCACAACTCGTTGCGGGGGGTATAATTACCTGTAATAAGTTAGTGGTCAGTTAAAAAATTGAAAAAGAATGTACAAAATAAAAAGGAAAACAAATATTAAATTTAACAAAAATAATGCTCCCTACTGGAGCCCAGAATGTGTTTTAATAGTCCTATATTTATCTACATATCATATATGCACAGGTCCACATATTGCCACAATATTTTCAACACACGTTTACGGAAATGTAATATAATCATTTACCTGTATAAACTAGATTGGTCAGTAAGCGAGGCTTACGGAATACCCCCCGCGTGGGCCCAGGTACCCCTAAAATATGTACAAATTTCCAAGTGTGTGGGCTTGTGACCTTGACTCTGGGATTAGCGCGAGCGGCATGAACGTGAATTTGTCACAGGGTGGTAGAGGTCCATTGGAGCAATGAGTGTGTGAAATGTGAAGCAGATCCGAGCAAGGAAATAGAAGTTATAAACGATTTCTCTGATGTTTAAGTTTTGTAAAGAGACTACCGTATAACCTCTTGAATTAAAACGCCCCGGAGGCGATTAACATACAAAGGGGGGGGGGGGGGGGGGGGGGGGGGGGGTTTTTTTACCGGGGGGGGGTGGTTGGGGGGGGGGGGGGGGGGGGGGGGCGGGGGTGGGGGTTTGGGGGGTTTGGTGGTTTGGGGTGGGGGTTGGGGGGGGGAAAGGGGGGGGGGGGGGGGGGGGGGGGGGGGGGGGGGGGGGGGGGGGGGGGGGGGGGGGGGGGGGGGGGGGGGGGGGGGGTGGGGGGGGGGGGGGGGGGGGGTTTATTAGCCAGTAAAAAAAAAAAAAAAAGGAAAAAAAAATTACCAAGGACCGCCAATTTCAAACACAAATAAGGATAAGGATTTAAATTATTTTTGTGTTTGAAATTGGCTGGTCATTGGAAAAAAAATTAAAATTATTTAAAGGGGGATTTTTTTTTATTTTTTTGGGGGGGGGGAGTGATGGGGGGGGGGGGGGGGGGCGGTCACGGGGGGGGGGGGGGGGGAAAAAAAAAAAAAAAAAAAGTTTGGGGGGGGGGGGGGGGGGGGGGGGGGGGAGGGGGGTTATTAGCCAGTAAAAAAGAAAAAAAAAAAAAAGAAAAAATTACCAAGGACCAACAACCAAAACACCAAGAAACAATTTCAAACATTTGCTTCTCAAAAATCACACCATAAGGATTAAGGATTTATTTATATTTGGGTAGGGGGGGGGGGGGTGGGGGGGGGGGGGGGGGGCGTTTATTAGCCATTTAAAAAAGAAAAAAAAAAAAATTACCATAGGACCACCAATTTCAAACACAAATAAGGATTTAAAGATATTTGTGTTTGAAATTGGCGGTCACTGGTAAAATTTTTTTTTAATTTTTATGTTTTATTTTGAGAGTTTATTAGGAGGGGGGCGTTAAGCGAGGTTATTTACGGTATGTATGTGACGTTGACCTCGAGATCAGCGGGGATTTGTCACAGCATATGAAATATTAAGTATTTTCAATGAAAGAAATAGAAGTTATAACATATTTCTCTGATGTTAAGTTTTGTAAAGAGACTAAGTATGTGACCTTGACCTTGGGATCAGCGGGGGTTGGACACTCGTAGATTTGTGACAGCATGATAGTACAACCTTAGAGGAATGCACAAGTGAAAAAATAAGAATTTTCAATGAAGCAAATAGAAGTTATAACTTATTTCTCTGATGTTAAGTTTTGTAAAGAGTATTTGACCTTGACATTGGGATCAGCGGGGGTTGGACGGTCATGGATTTTGCACAGCATGGTAGTAGAGCCTTACAGGAATGCATGTGTGAAATATTAAGCATTTTAGATGAAGGAAATAGAAGTTATAACAATATTTCTCTGATGTTAAGTTTTGTAAAGAGACTAAGTATTTGACCTTGACCTTGGTATCAGCGGGGGTTGGATGGTCGTGGATTTGGCACAGCATGGTAGTAGAGCCTTACAGTAATGCATGTGTGAAATATTAAGCATTTTAGATGAACGAAATAGAAGTTATAACAATATTTCTCTGATGTTAAGTTTATCCGGACGGACGGACAACCTGACTCCAGTATACCCCCCCACAACTCGTTGCGGGGGGGGTATAATTACCTGTAAGTGGTCAGTGGTCAGTTGCACATGCTAGCACATGCACAGGTGAATAGTCTGTATATAGCACTTACGACCTTATGCTACTAGACAAAAATTGAAAAAGAATTTGAACAAAAAAAATGGAAATGGAAAAAAAAAGTTTAAAAATTAAAAATAATAATGCTTGCTACTGGAGCCCAGAATTTTTTTGTAATAGTCCTATATTTATCTACATATATCTGCACAGGTCCACATAATGCCACAATATTTTCAACACAGTTTACGGAAATGTAATATCCAATGTAGTAATTTACCTGTATAAATTACCTGTGGTCAGAGTGGTCAAGACTGGACATTTGCACATGCTAGCACATGCACAGGTGAATGGTTCTCCCAGTCTCTATTGTTCTCTCTACAGGTAAGGTGTACAGAGCACACGAGAAAACGGGTCTTCATGCATTATTGTCCAGTTTGTAGAGTGCGCAAAACAAAAAAGGGAGATAACTAAAAAATTAGCTACGCAAGAGTTGTCATTCTTGTACGCGACACACCTCCGGATCGTGGTCTATGCATGTGTGAAGTTTCATGAAAATATTCCAAAGGGTGGTCGAGTTATGCTCCGGACAGGAAATCAGTGCGCGAAAACAAAAAAGGGAGATAACTAAAATATTAGCTATGCAAGAGTTGTCATTCTTGTGCACGAAACACCTTTGGTTCGTGGTCTAATTGAATGTGTGAAGTTTCATAAAAATATTCCAAAGGGTGGTCGAGTTATGGTCAATCAGTGCGCGAAACAAAAAAGGGAGATAACTCAAAAATTAGCTATGCAAGAGTTGTCATTATTGTGCGCGACACACCTTCGGGTCGTGGTCTATGCATGTGTGAAGTTTCATGAAAATATTCCAAAGGGTGGTCGAGTTATGCTCCGGACACGAAATCAGTGCGCGAAACAAAAAAATGGAGATAACTAAAAAATTAGCTATGCAAGAGTTGTCATTCTTGTGCGCGACACACCTTCGTGTCGTGGTCTATGCATGTGTAAAGTTTCATGAAAATATTCCAAAGGGTGTTCGAGTTATGCTCCGGACAAGAAGTGTCTGCGGCGGGAGTCCGGGGGATACAATTATACCTTGATGAAGGAACTTGCACAAACCTTTTGACATTTCGGATGACGACGACAACGGAAACAGTGGCGACTATAGTCGCGCCTTATGCTAAAGCGACAAAAACATTGTTTATGTGAAATTTACTATCATAATTTTGCAGTTACAAATATGTTAGTTGTACAAAGTTTAGTGAAAGGAGACCCAGATGATTGATCGAGTTTTTACGAACATTCAACAGCAAGGTTGTACGTATTGTATTGTACTATATTTTTGTATGTTTTGTACTGTATGGTAGTATTGTACTGTATTGTAGAATTGCATTGTACTGAAATGTACTGTATTGTAGCATATTGCAATAATTACCTGGTAAGTAGGAATTTGCCTATTTGGTTGCTGCTGATATGCTGCTGGTTGCTGCAGTTGCATGGTAGAACCAGCCAATGAGTTGCCAATTAGCTGAATAAGAGATTCTGACATTGGAGCAGGTGAAGCAAATTCATTGGTTGGGCTCGAGACTGTTGTCACATCAATGGCTGGAGAGACATTTTCGTATGCTCTATGTTGATTGTACCGAGTTTGTGCTATTTGAGACAAAGGTGTCATCAGTTTTCTGGTAACTTGAGTGACCGGCATGCCTGGTTGACCTTGTGTAGTTGCCTCATTCATCACAAATGCAGGACTGTTGAGCATGCTCAAAAGGGTCGGGTGATCCGCGGCCGACAACGACCTTGACGACCTTGAGACAGCAGCAACCTTCTGACAAGATGGTTTTCCATTTTCAGAGTTTGACTTGATTCTCTTGTTGTCATATAACTCAGCGGGAGTGTCACACGATGACGATAGATGTTTCCCGGTCTCAATCTCACTGGAAACAGACAGAACACCGGTGGCCTGTTTCACTAAACTTAGAACAACAAAAATGTTCGTAAGTGTAAACTTAGGGGATCATTTGTAAATTTAAATTGATGGATTTACATATATTGAGCATAGGCTGCACATGCAGCCTATGTTCAATAAATGTAAATCCAGTAACTGTTTACAAGAAAACATTGTTAATGTGAAATTTACAGATATCACAATTTTGCACTTACAAACATTTTAGTCGTACAAAGTTTAGTGAAACGGCCCCCGTATATTTAATTTTCTTACATTTCAACCAGAAACTTTCACAAATGTGGCAGTGACTGGAGAAATGGGGCTTACAGGTTTTGTTACCAGTGTAGCTCCTGGTGGAAATGCACACACCTGTAGCCTGAAAATGATTTATATTGCTTGATACAAGCTTGATGGGTGCTTCATTGTGGATTGGCAAACAGTGCAGATGCTGATCAGACTGAGCGGATACACAGGCTGACCTGAATCTACGCTGATCGCAATGCACATTTAACAGTAAACCACGGTTTGGTAGAGCCAGAGTAGTTTATACTGCTCGGCACACGAATGCCTCCGCTGGCAGCCAAATAAAACGAGGCATATTTGAAAACACAGAGGGCCAGAGAAGTATGGATCTGTTGTCACAGCATGATAGCAGACCTTCAGAGCAATGGGTGTGTGAAATATCAAGCAGATCCATGCAAGGAAACAGACACAAGGCACTTACCCGAGTTTCGAACACACCAAGTATGTGGATTTGTCCCAGGGTGGTAGAGGACCATTACAGAAATGCGTGTGTGAAATATCAACCAGATACATGCAAGGAAACAGACAATATAAGACAGTTACCCCGAGTGTTAACGTTTCAAATGCACCAAGTATGTGACGACCCTGGGCTTAGAAGGGGCTGGACGCTTTAACACAAATTTTAAAGTCATTTGACCTTGGGCATGTGGGCTGCATCAGTGGGCTATGGAATGAAAATATGGATGATAATAAATAATTATTTGAAGTATGAAGTAAATCGGAGTAAGTGTTATGGAGATATAAGGTATGTAAAAACTTTTAACACAAATTTCAAAGTCATTTTACCTTGACATTGGGCATGTGGACCACATGGGCAGGCTATAGAATGAAAATATGGATGATGAATAAGAAGTATTGGATGTTGGAAGTAAATCGGAGTAAGTGTTCTGGAGATATAAGGTATGTAAAATCTTTAACACAAATTTCGAAGTCATTTGACCTTAACCTTGGGCAAGTGGACCACATGGACAGGCTATAGAATGAAAATATGTTGAAGTGTTACATGCCTGCAAGTAGGTGCCCATAATAACTGCAAAATACCTGCATGCAAGGGCCTGCTCAATGTATTAAAATGAAGACATCAATGACACAATGGTAACCATGGCAACTGAAATTGGTCATTTTACAAGTGCCACCGAAACAGACATTAATGAAACAGACATGTACATGTTTCAGTAAAATGGTAACCATAGTAACAGAAACCAGTTCACTGCCTCCAGTACATCTCTCCCTAACGTAACCGTGGTAACTGACACTTACATCTTTGCCAACGACTGCTCAAGGTCAACTATAAAGGCATCTGTCACCCCTTGGTAACCCTCTACTATTACACCTGCAATATTAACAACGCTTGTCAATACAATAATTTATCAGGATGAATAGAGGATCTTACATGATCGATGATTTAATATGATATTTATTAAACAGTAAACAGTAAACATTAAGAAACGAGTCTATGCCAATTTTTTTTTTTTAAATCCCATTTTTCATAGTTTTTCCAGATTACAACAAAAGTGAACACACATATAACACATTATTTTCATGAGGATTCTGAGCGACATAATGCTAACAACTAAATGGTGGGAAGCGGAACGTGATTTAGAGCAAATAGAAAGTGAACAAAGTTGGGTAATTTCTTTATAACATTGTGTCTTTTACAATTTCAAATCAATACATATTTAGAGTTATTCATGCATGAACTCTTGTCATGCGTCCCGGGGCCATTTCACTAAACTTTGTATGACTAAAATGTTTGTAAGTGCAAAATTATGATTTCACATTAACAATGTTTTCTTGTAAACAATTATTGGATTTACATTTATTGAGCAGTCTATGCTCAATAAATATAAATAAATCAATTTCCTGAACGGTCAAAAATTTGCACTTACAAACATCTTAGTTGTACGAAGTTTAGTGAAACGACCCCCTGGCATGTATTAAAGGTACATGCCCACATTAGGCACAAAATGTTCTTGATAGGAATTAAATAAGTGTAAAATTCCACCAGTTCTAAACATTACGAGTGCCCACTATACAGATATAATCATTTAGTAATATTTATGTCGCTGATAGTGACGCGCGGTGGTATCAGGCTATTTTCATATGCAAATGAGGCATGCTATTTTTTAATTATTTATACTAATTAAATGTGTCACCTGAAAAAATAATATTTATTATAAAGTATGATCATTGCACATCAAAGAACAAATACAGAGAATAAATAGTAATGTTCGTTAACATTTTAAGGAAACACGGTTATCACCCCTGATATCAGTGTGGAAATTTACGCCTGATATAAAATGTATAATAATGTCAATCAGTACGTGGGGTAATGGGGCATGAATGTTTATTTTGTCAGAAAATGTCTCAAATTATGTCTCTGATATATAGAACATTTTGTGCCTACTGAGTGGGCATGTCCCTTTAAGAGTAACGACATGCATGATCAATGGATGAATTTATTTATTTAATGGTAGTTTAATGGCCTGTCAACAGTTCAGGGGGCCATTTCACTAAACTTCCTACGACTAAAATGTTCGTAAGTGCAAACTTATGATCGTCTGTAAATTTCACATTAACAATGATTTCTTGTAAACAATTATTGGATTTACATTTATTGAGCATAGGCTGCATATGCAGCCTATGCTCAATAAATGTAAAGCCATCAATTGAAATTTACAGACTGTTCTAAATCTGCACTTACGAACATTTTAGTCGTACAAAGTTTTAGTGAAACGGGCCCCAGGTTATTTTAGGCTGGGTTAATGCGGTATTATCCCATATGATACCTGTTGTGATAGAGTGACAATCACAAAGTCAGAAATGAATATTTACAGATAAAAATATATATTCAGCCCTGAAATCAGAATAACCTGACCACCAGTCACTTAGCCCCCCCCCCCCCCCCCCCCCCCCCCCCCCCCCCCCCCCCCCCCCCCCCCCCCCCCCCCCCACCCCCCCCCCCCCCCCCCCCCCCCCCCCCCCCCCCCCCCCCCCCCCCCCCCCCCCCCCCCCCCCCCCCCCCCCCCCCGCCCCCCCCCCCCCCCCCCCCCCCCCCCCCCCCCTCCACCCCGCCCCCCCACTCCTGAAACGTAACAGGACCAGTACTATTCTTATTACGCTTATAATGGGTATAACCAGATCCAACTCTCACGTACAAGCTAAAAATGTATCCGAGGGTATCAAAGGATAAAATGCATAATCAATAGATGCTTATTTTGCTGTTGGTTTTTATAAAAACTGTAGATACACCCCTGCATTAACCCAAGACTGGCAAAGTTTGATGCAAGATTCTAAGTCAGAATTCGGCTCGATAAAAATACTTCTGGTCGTTACAAATGGAAAACTAGAAAATGTGGGGCGTTGACGCACTTGGGGCCCCTCTATAGGCGATTTGAGAAACTCTTACAAAAACTTCCATAAAATAAACGGACAGACGGACGGACAGACGTACCAACATTTTGGGTTTATGGGGTATTTCCATTGTTTGAAGAACAAAGAAAAAGCCCCTAAACAACAATAGAGTTTATGAGCTTACGGAATATTACAAAGGAATCTTTTGTTCCTAGCCAAAATGGCTGTGATAATGTAATAATTTCAGTATAATAAAAATTAATGAATTTATCCTATAATTGAAAATTTCTCCCTCAAAGTATACTTTGCTAGAAAAGTATACTTTGCAATGTTGGTGAAATAGGCTACTGCAATGCTAAAACCTTCATTGGGTAATACATTTTGATAAAATGACACGATATCGCCGCCAGGTTTGCGAAAATGTTCAAAAGGAGCTCTAAAACATAATTGCTTGATGCGAATCAACTACAATGCCATTTGAGTTTGATGTAGTGAAAAAGGGCGTCATGCGTTTGAACGACATGGTCAGCCAATCAAAAGGTAGCACCATTATCTTGTCATTGAAGATGGTGAAGTAATACCAGTAGCCAATTTCACCAAAACTGCAAAGCATACTTTTCTAGCAAAGTATACTTTGAGGGAGTAATAATTTTTCCTGCAATGTATTATTTCATATAGAACTAACGACTGCATATATTTGATGATTAAAAGTATGCAGTTATTATACTGAATGTATTACATTATCACAGCCAAAATGACTGTGATAATGTAATAAATTCATTATAATAAAAATTAATAAATTTATCCTAAAACTAAAACTATTAATTTGTTATGGTTTGCCCTACCCCTTCGGACATACATGTCTGTTTTAATGTAGCCCCGACCCTAAACGTATTTTCCAATTGCGATATCACTGCGTTATTGGCGGTTTGACAGCGAAGTGTGCATGAACACGTCTAAATAGTGAAGGTGTGAATAATATTAATAGACATATATTGGCGTATGGGTTGTAATATGTGAATAATTGAGACAAAATGCTATGTTTATATTGGTCAAGAAATGAGCGCAAACAATAAGTTCAGTTACACAAACACAACTTTCCGAGGGGGGGAGGGCATTTCACTAATATGTTCGTAAGTGAAACATTATGATAGTCTGTAAATGTAACATTGACAATGTTTTCTTGTAAATAATTATTGTATATACATTTATTGAGCATAGGCTGCATATGCAGCCTATGCTCAATAAATGTAAATACGTACATCTATTGAAATTTACAGACAATACTAAATTAGCACATTTTAGTCGTACAAAGTGTTCAACAGCTGGCGGAATCATTCACAAACTTGTGTATTTTAATGTTAATTTCTCTGCCCGTAATTTAGATACAAATGCTTATATATTTTTTTAAATTAAAGGTACATGCCCACGCAGTAGGCACAAAATGTTCTTTATTGGAATTAAATAAGTGTATAATTATGTCACTATTCCACCATTTCTAAAAATTACGAGTGCCCGCTATACAAATATAATGATTTATTAATTATCAATTTACTGTTAGCGACGCGCGGCGGTAACAGTCTATTTTGATAATGTGCGGGGACGACGACTTTCACATCACGGCTTGCGGTGCGCATGCGCAGTATACTACGTGCGCCAGTAGGCTTCCCAATATGTAAACAAGAATATCAACATGTCGAAACGTCCAGGACAGAAATTGTATGAAACGGCGTCGGCCAAAAAAAAGGCGAAATGTCTGAGGGACAGGCAGTACAGAGAGAGAGAGTGGTTAATATTGGCGACCAGATCACCAAATGGAAAGAGTTACGTGGAAATTTAGATTTGGACTCGAACATAGATTTTTCTTCTCAACTTCCGATACTTCACTGCGCATGTCAAAGATGTGATATGATTGACCGTGTCACGTGATAAAAATAGCACGAGGTCGGAAAATACCCTTTCTGGTCGCGGTACATAAAATGTGATTTAACACCAATTAACACGCGCCTTAATTAAAAATAACTCGTTAGTGGGTAGACAAATGGCTCATATAAGGCATGACAGAAAATGAAAAGTAGTAGTACAGTGTAACCTGCTGCGTGGGCATGTACCTTTAACTGACGATATAGGAGACTGTCCTTACTGGTATATCGGGTATGTCACATTATATGCATATGTAATACCAATTAGGCAAATATGGGACATTAGACAAAAATAGCGATTAGATTTGCATCAAACCAAAATTTCCTACATTCGCATCAAACTCAAATGGCATTATAGTAGATTTGCATCAGACAATGACGTTTCAGAGCTTCCTGTGAAGATTTTGGCAAACCTGGCGGCGATATCGTCTCGTATTATCAAAATGTATTACCCAATGAAGGTCTTAGCATAGCAGAAGCGTGTATGTTGTTCATTGTGACGGGTGAGAAATTGAAAAAAAATCGCTAATAGGAGGGACCAGCAGTTGTCTCGAATGATCTAAGAAACTAGACAAAATGACGAAAGTTGTGAATGGCCTGCAGAAATCGTAACCACATGTGGTCCAGATACGCATATTGGCATGTTTAATGGGCGAATGAAGTACAATATTCAAGGCATATGTAACTCACATCAAACCACCGGAAGTATTTTTATCAAACCAAAGTCTCGTATCAAACTTTCCCAGTCTTAGGCGTCTACGGGGGTGAGATATGCCCGGTTCCTGTGCCTGGACGTGGTCGCTTATGATGGAATAATTGATCAATGCTCAGACTCGTGTAAATCATCAGAGTTGAACTTATTTGAAACACGCCATGTGATTTTGTACCTTCGGACATCTGCGTAATTTCATGAAATACGCTTACAAAATTTACAATATTTTTGGTAAGTTGATGAAATTTTGTAAACGTATTTAATGAAATTACGCAGTTGTCCGAAATTACAAAATTCCATGGCGTGTCTCATTTGTGGCTGGGACTGGAGAAATGGAACTTATGAGATTTGTGACCAGTGTAGCAGCTGATCAAGTTTCACTCTCCTGTAGCCTGATAACGATCTGGGGCCGAATTTACATTTATTGAGCATAGGCTGCATAATGTTCAATAAATTTAAATCCATCAATTGTACGAAGTTTAGTGAAACGGCCCCCTGTTTATTAGAAGCATGAAGGGTGTTTCAATGATGGAACAGCAAACAGTGTAGATCCTGATATAATCCATAAGCCTCATTTCTCCAGTTACAGCCACATTTGCGGATGAATTCTTACATTTTTCACAGAATTTGTCAAAGCCGTCCTCTCGTTTACGCATACTGGAGAGGTGAACCCTGAAAACATGATGGTTATTTGTGTCCCTTGTCTCTCTGAGAATGTTCGACAAATTCTGGTCCTCGAGTTTACTGTGTGGAGCTGTGTCGAGATGGCAAATCTCCCGGACTTTTTGACCTGCTAAATTGAAAGGACATGAACAACTATCGTTGCAGTAGCATAAAAGTGAAATCAGGGTTCCCACTCTATTGGGAAGACCATATTCCATGACTTTTCCATGACTTTCAAGGACATGTTTTCGAAATTCAAGGACCCATATTTGCATGGATGATGCTGATGAAACAGAGTCGAGCCTGGAATACACTTGTGTTGGGGAGAGAAGTTACTTCTCTCCCCAACACAAGTGTATTCCAGGCGCGACACCATTTCATGTAGTACTTAATTCAGTTCCGAATTTACAAAATCCTGATTTGGTGCCAGGTACCCTTACCACATCAAATCGTTTGGCTCGAAATCATGAAATTGCACTGAACTATGCTCAACAACACCAATAATTGGACTGGAATCCAAATTCCATGACTTTCAATGACCTTTTCAGAAAAAGAGGCAAATTCAATGACTTTCCAGACCTGGAATCCATTTTTCCAAATTCCATAACTTTCTAGGAATTTAAGGACCAGTGGGAACCCTGTGAAATGCTAAGTTCATATACAGACATGATATACATCTGTTTTAAGTCTCATCTGAAACATCATGCAGTGGGATACTATGTTCAAGTCTCTCAGTCAAATACTCTTGGAGATATACGCGTCACAAAATTTGTATGCACAGACGGACGAACGTGTGACGGACAAAGACCCCAACCCCAGCCCCACCACCCCAAATGTGGCAATTTAAGAAAATTGCTTAAAGGTACATGCCCGCTCAGTAGGCACAAAATGTTCTTTATATCAGAGACATCATATGGCAAAATAAACATTCATTCACCATTACCCTACGTATTGATTGGCATTATTATACATTTTAGATCAGGCGCAACTTTCCACACTGATATAAGGGGCGATAGCCGTGTTTCTTTAAAATATTAACGGACATTACTATTTATACTGTGTATTTATTTTTTGATGTGCAATTGTCATACTTCACAAAAAATATCATGCATCATTTGCATATGAAAATAGCACTGATACCACCGCGCGTCACTATAAGTAAAATAAATATTACTAAATGATTATACCTGTAAATGATTATGATTATAGTGGTGACTCGTAATCTTTAGAACTGGTGGAATAGAGACACAATTATACACTTATTTAATTCCTATAAAGAACAGTTTGTGCCTACTGAGTGGGCATGTACCTTTAAGGATACATTTTTGCTTCACACATTTCATATGGAACATACACATGTAGGGGAAGTCCTAAAACAACAATTGTCGTCTGCTGTTGCTTTTATATCTTGCACTATTTCTCAATAAAAACATGGTTTGACAGCACTTCAGAATAATTTCCAATGGAAATGATTTTCAAGTGTTGTGAAAGCATGCTGTAAATTATTCTAAAGTGCTGTTAAAGCATGTTTTTGAGGATAAAAAATGTACAGTCGAACCTCCCGAACAGCCACCTCTCTACAACAACATCCTCTCTATAACAGCCGCTAGTTTATATCCCAAATGGATGATTTCCTCTATATCTAACCCTTAGACTGATGAGCATGAAAATTGTTGTCTGATGTTGATTTTGCATTCTTTCTCAATAAAAACATGTTTTGGCAGCACTTTAGAATCATTTCCATAGGAAATGATTCTAAAATGCTGTCAAAGCATGTATTTCATGAGAATTATCGAAGAAAATAAATAAACATCCGGCGATAAAATTTATTTCAGCATTAACCTCCCTACAACAGCCACCTCTCTACAACAGCCAGTGTTGCGTCTTCCCGTGGGTGGCTGTTGTAGAGAGGTTGCACTGTAAAATAGAAAATAAACTGCAGACGACAAAAAATTAAGATAGCAGTGTAAGGGTTAAGGCAGGCTGGTATAGTCATTTAATATAAACTGGCTAGTTTATTAAACAGGCGAGTGTTACTTCATATCCTTCCTTGTATTATATCCTTGGGTGGGGTAACTTTTTTTTAATGGACCTTTTACTGGATGCTAGGTACGAGCATTCCACCTGTCAACTATACCTTCGTTTATTGTCAGGAAAACAAAAGTTTAATGATGAAAATCGGTATACAATTTCTGAAATTGGTAAAGATAATCCCCATGTTAAATCCCCATAGACATCTTCACCTGGGGAATTTGTTTATTGGTAATGAAATTAATATTAGTATCATTGATGGCCAGATAGTTCTGTTTTTCGACCTTCTGAATTTGTCAATCCCTGTGAAGTCCAGGCCATCCATTGTGGGATACTGCGTGGGCCTATAGGCGTGGTTTCCATGAGCAACTGGAAACATAGCTGATCGGAGGGCCCATCTCAGGCAGTGGTCATCCTTGTTTTTGACATTTACTACAGCCTTGTATCTCACTGCCGCTGGTAATGGAATGTAGGAACCCCCTCTCAGTGGCTGATACCTGGCGATATCCAGCCATAGAGTGGTGACTATCAACAACCCATCCTGAGCCTCTCTGTGTCCATTTTTCGACCATCTCCAGGAGGCAGGGGAAGGCCTTGTCTAGCTCCTCGTCGATCTGACCAACCTGTAGGAGAGCCTCCTGCTTGTGGCGGAGCACAGGGTCTGTGTACTCCTCACTACCATCTGGCCTGTCTTTTCGAAGCTGGACCTTGAGTGCTAGTTGAAAAACGACTCCATCAAGAGCCTGGATCTCTTTGATGATTTTCTGGTGGATCTGTAGTCGATTTCACCAACATTGCAAAGTATACTTACCTAGTAAAGTATACTTTGAGGGAGAAATTTTCAATTTTAGGATAAATTTATTAATTTTTATTACGCTGAATTTATTACATTATCACAGCCACAGCTCACGTTTCTAATTGGGAATTATAGCCGCCAACCGGGCAAATTCTTTTTGGATGGCCCTAGCGCTTCGCATACAATTTCGCTTGAGCGAGCGATGATACCCACACCCCTGGTACAGCAGATAGCGATTTTTAACACCTCTGCCACACCCAGTACATGGCTGCGTTCAAGGACCTTTCTGCAGCCTAGTGAGATGCACCTTACAATACTCACCCAAACAGCTCCTACCGCAGAACTCTGTGGAGCCCCGAATGAGCCACTGGCAATTGTTGTTTCCTTTCATTATATTCAGGCATAGCTACTAGTACGGGTATGTCTAAAAGGAGCCCACTTATGGTAGAGTGCACTTACTCCGTCCAAGTACACCACCGTGATTATCGCCGACATGTCCCCCGCCGCCCACCATACTTATCGCTTGTTATTCCAGTGTACTCATACAACACTTCCTGGTCATACTGTTACAAACAAATTAGCACCTACCCAGGCCATCTCGGATAATGAAATTTCGAACGATGAGTTTAAGACTGAACGGGACAGGCCTTGAAAGAGGACATCCGGAGTAAAGTCACAGATGCTGGCAGACGAAGAAGAGAACTTTTACACAGTTTCCCCGAGTACACCAAGTGCACCACCGCTTGTTATATGGACATTCGGCTGATTTCTGGCGCAATTAAACGGTTGTATAGGAATGTCGTTGTCATGCTGTTGTTCACCTTAGCAACTGGTCGGTCATTTTGTTTCTGTAAATCTTTTTGTAATTGATGCATTGCTAGGCTGGAAATATACCAGTTTAAAAAGATTTTGATCAGGACCGAGCCGCGAACTCACAAGTCTTCGTAGCGCTGCGACTTAGACCACTCGACTACCGAGTCAGTTGTGAAATATATAAACCCGGAAGCTATATATAAACACTACTTAGTGTTGTGCAACGCTAGTTGTATTTAACAATAAAGCGAAATGCTCGGCTGTTCACAAACCGTGGAATCGTAAACAAACATTCTTGCTGGGAAAAAAGGGGCTGAGGGGCGGCGACCCCTTTGGCCGGCCAGGTGTGTGAGCCATTCCTTGGGCTCACCTTAGGCTCTCCATTGTATTGTTGTAATGCTATAATTAGCAAGCGACATGGGTGTTCTGGGAAAGGAGGACTTATGTACTGTGTTGGGATGGGAGCCCGCCTGTGGGGGTGGGGCGGGCTCCAGGGGGTCCTATGAGACCTATTGCATTCATAAATGTGGTGGGGTCCCCGCCTGCAGGGGTGTGGCGGGTCCTATGAGGTGGATGGCCCAGAACCCATAGTGTTTTGTGTTCAGAAATGGGGGTGGGGCCCCCGCCTGCAGTGGTGGGGGGTAGTATGAGGGGCGTGGCCCAGAAAACCCTCATATATACTACTATATTTCATCAAATTTTGCGAAATAAAAAACAAGCACATTCTTAATTTTGTCTAAAAAGTAATAGCAGTGAAAAAATATAATTTTTGCAAGGTTTATATAACTGTAAAATTTTGGCAGGTTTCGTGAAACAGACATACACATGTACAATAGGTCTGAGTCTTCCATGTGCGTACTATACCTTCGTTCGTTCTTATAATGGAGACAGCAGAACAGAGAATGCCGAACATGCTGGAGAGTCCCTGACTGTCTGTGATGCGGCCGTCCGAGAAGCTCAGTAGGAACAGTCCGGCCATGTGACGGCCACACATTGCCAGTTTACGCTCCGCCATCTTCTTGCTTAGGAAGCCATCAATCAGCCTGCAATAAATAGAGTATCTTACAGGAGGGATGATTTAATATGATAGTTATTAAACAAGTTGATTTGTGAGTTTATTGATTTGTCAGTCAGTTTAATAAATATCATATCAAATCAACACAAATATTAGATTAAATTTATTGCTACATCATTTTAATTTGCGGCCATTTATTGGTGTTTAATGGCCTATCAACAGCTAAGGTCATTTAAGGCCAGGCCAACAGGTTCGATAACCTGCTACATTGGGTGGAAAATCCCACAATCAGGACGGAATATTTACATGGAAAAAAAAATATATTCAGCCCTGAAATTAGAATAACCTGACCAGGTCAATACCACACCAAAGTCGCTTGGCCCCTTCCCCAAAGAGTAATAATCATATTACTCTTATAAGGGGCATAACCAGTTTCAACTCTCACATACAAGAATGCCAAACACATACCTGAGGACCAAACCAGTAGCCTATTTCACCAAAAACTTTCTTGCTAAGTACACTTTGAGGGAGAAATTTTCAAATTAAGGATAAAATTATTAATTTTTATTATACTGAACAAGGCTTCTAACTTTGGTCGGACACAACCTCGTATCATAACAAATTCCGTGATTTTATTAACACTAATGTGAATATTTTGGCGGAAAGTGCACATGATCATTTGAGAATTATTGTTATCTTGCTAAAATAACATAGTTAGAACATAACTATGCAAATAATATTGAATTACAGCTGCTTTTCCTAGGCCGGACACAATCTCATATCATAACAAACAAAATAATGGGTTTATAAGGCTCTAACGTCAATATTGCAGTGGCAAGTTCATATGATCATTTGAGAATTATCGTTTTCCTGCAGAAATACATAGAATGTATAGAAAACATCAATTTTAAACATGTTATTTTGTTAAGATACGAAGTCGTGTCCGACCAAAGTTAGAAGCCTTGTTCATATATATATAGTTATACCGATGAAAGCCGAAACACGCCAAATGCCTGTGCAACCAACCACCATCATTTGTAGCTGGCTAATTACCCAACATATTTTCTGTAGCGCGCTCATTTGAATATTTATTACACCATGGTAATAAACAGTGAAAGCCCATTTTATGCAATAAAATGGTTTATGGTTGTTGTACCCTTCTTGTGGCCACATGTAAAGACTATGGAAAGCTAAAACAAGAGGGTCATGATGGCCATACATCGCTCACCTGTGCAATGTCATAAAAATCAAGCAAATACTGGTATGTAAAGTTGTCACTAAAGAAACTTCAAAATAAGCCCATGACAGGCACATAGTGTCAATGTGACAAACCTGAGAAGTTGCCGGGTAGGGGTTCAGAGCTCCAGTTAAGGTGCGTAATTTGATCAACTTTGGGGAGACTTTCGTTATTTCTTGGCCAAAATTGGCAAGTTGGGAGTGCGTTAGAATCGTCTCGATGAGACGATTCTAAAGCAATCCCAACTTGCCATTTTTCGTGAAGAAATAAGAAAAATACTCAAAAAATTTGGTCCAATTACGTACCTTAACTGCAGCTCTGGGAGTTGTCTCTATTTGTACAGATATATCTTACACAACTTCGCCAGGTGTGGATACCACAACAGGCTGCTTCCAGCCTACTTTTTATCACAATACTTCTTTCACAAATGGTATCAGAAGCAATTGATTAAATGGAGTTCTACATCTGTTTTAGTTTGAAGCAAGTAATATACGTATATGGGGAGTGGGTGGGGGACACCACTGGTTTACACCGAGTTTACAATATCAATACAGCATTGAAAACAGAATATCCTGATCTGGTACCCTTACCCAACCAAGATTACTTGGCACCACATATCACAAATCTAATTCTCAGAGAGAACAAGAAAATGTGGCCTGTCGGTACACGAATGCCCCCGGTGGCAGATTGGAGAAACTGTGGCAAAGTTAAAGGTACATGCCCACTCAGTAGGCACAAACTGTTTTTTATATCAGACATCATCTGGGACATTTTCTGGCAAAATAAACATTCATTCACCATTAGCCCACGTATTGATTGGCATTGTTATACATTTTATATCAGAAGTAAATTTCCACACTGATATCAGGGGCGATAACCGTGTTTCCTTAAAATATTAACGGACATTACTATTTATTACCTGTATTTATTAATGTGATGTGCATTGATCATACTTTATAATCTGTTGAAACTATTATTTTTTCAGGTGACGCATTTAATTAGAATAAATAATTAAAAAATACTATGTCTCATTTGCATATGAAATAGCCTGATACCACCGCGAGTCACTATCAGTAAAATACATATTACTAAATGATTATATCTGTATAGCGGGCAATTGTAATTTTTATAACTGGTGGAATAGTGACATAATAATACACGTCTTTAATTCCTACTGAGTAGGCATGTACCTTTAATTAACCAAAAATATTCATAAGCACAGTTGTAAAGATCAAATGAAGTATAAGGGCAGCATGATTGTGTGATCATTCAATTGATATAGAAGATATGACAGAATTTAGAAACTCCAGCAAACTTCTCAATGTGTGAAAAAGTTAAAAGTTGTGAAGGTCAAAAGTTCAAGGTCATATTACGGGTAGCATGGATGTGTGGCATTTTTCCACAGGTTTGATGTATTGAAATATTAAAGGAATCCTTCAAGTGACAAAGAAGTTATGACATCATTAAGAAACTCTGGCAAACTCATTAACGATGAAAAGTGAAAAAGTTAAAAATTGTCATGGTCAAAATGTCATGGTCATATTAATGGCAGCATGGATGTGTGACATTTGACCACACATATGAAATGGTATGATGTATCAAACTATTAAAGTAATCCTTCAATGAATATAGAAGTTATGACAGAATTGAGAAACTGGTGAACTTCTTAATGTGTGAAAAAGTTCAAAATTGTGAAGGTGAAGGTCATATTAAGGGCAGCATGCATGTGTGGCATTTGTCCACAAGTATGTTGTGTTGAAATATTTAAGTAATCGTTCAAGTAATATAGAACTTATGACAGAATTGAGAAACTCCGGCAAACTTCTTAATGCGGGGAAAAAGGTCAAATTTGTGAAGGAGAAAAAGTCAAGGTCATATTAAGGGCAGCATGGATGTGTGGCATTTGTCCACAGGTATACTGTCATGAAATATTTAAGTAATCCTTCAAGGGATATAGCAGTTATGTGAACTCCTTGCCGGACGGACACGGACTCACAATCCAAACACTATATGCCTCCGGCTCTACCGAGACCAGGGGCATAAAATATTAACCTTCTGATGGACACAACGGACGGACAAACAAATGGACAAGGGCAACACTGAATACCCCCTCCAGTATCGTTCTGGGGCATACAAATAGTTTAATTGATGATTGTATCATATTTCTGAACATAATTGTACATAATTGTAAGTCGCCTGTAAAACAAGAGTTGTCAGAAGACAACGAAGCTCGCCTGTTGGCAGACTTCACTCAAACTTGGCACAGTTGTAAAAAAAACACGAACATTATATAACTTGACCTTGGGTTAAGGGGTGTGCGGTGGACCTTGACGTTGAGGTCAGTGGTGGAACGTGGGTCGTGGATTTGCTATAGCATGATATAGCATATTAAGATGAATGCATGTATGAAATATCAATGCGCTCCCTGAAAACAGAAGTAAAACAAAATTTAACCCAACGCTAAATTTATGAACGCACTAAGTTGGTGATTTTCTACAGCATGATAGCTATTCACATGAGGAATGCATGTATGAATGTGCTAAGTTTGTGACCTTGACCTTGGGGAAAGGGGTGGGGGGGGGGGGGGTGGTCATGGATTTGCTGTAGCACAATAGAGGATTATCAGATGAATGCACATATGAAGTATCAAGGCTTTCCCTGTAAAGAAACGGAAGTCATAAAAAGACATTTACTCCAACGTTAAGTTTATGATGTTGATCTTGGGGAAAGGGATGGGGGGTTGGTCATGGATTTGCTGTAGCACAATAGAGGATCATCAGATGAATGCATGTATGAAATATCAAAGTGTTCCCTGTAAAGAAACAGAATTTACACAACATTTACCCCAACGTAAAGTTTATGAACATGCTTAAGTTTGTGACCTTGACCTTGGGGTAAGGGTTGGATGGTGGTTTGTGGATTTGCTACAGCATGATAGAGGGTCATCTGAGGAATGCATGTATGAAATAACAAGGTTTTCCATGAAAGGAAACAGAAGTTATAAGACATTTACCCCAACATTAAGTTTATGAATGTGCTAAGTTTGTGACCTTGACCTTGGGGTAAGGGTTGGGTGGTGGGTCATGGATTTGCTACAGCATGATAGAGGGTCATCTGAGGAATGCATGTATGAAATAACAAGGTGTTCCATGAAAGGAAACAGAAGTTATGAGATTTACCCAATGTTAAGTTTGTGGACGACGCCGAAGAAGACGACGCCGCCGACGACGCCGGGGGTATGCCATAAGCTCTTCTGCACTTCGTGCAAGCGAGCTAAAAATGTGGATTGGTAAAACAAATGTTTATAATACAGAAAATAGTTACTTTTCACTATTTTTACATGTTTTTCAATCGATGGTTACGAAATTTCAACTATCTGTGGGAACTTATTTCTAAATTTGGTATAGTATTATCATTTCACAAGAAGAAAATACAGAATTTTTAGAATATTTCCTTACTAGTACATGCATAGCGAAAATGACAAACATGCCAAGGCAAATTATCTCCCTACACAGTTTCTGATGGCATGTACTTGAATATTACATGTTTTTTGGGAATGTGATTAAACTAAACGGCCGTGGCCCGCATGTCGCGCCCGCCGAGGATATGATAGTATACCAAAAAACTTTAACCCAGACGATACGCCAATGTGCCGTCTATATCGCGCTGTCAGCAAGCGGGCGCGACAATAAAATGGTGTGATTCATTTATATGTCATTTACTGTACATGAAATGAACTAGAAAATGTGTTCATAGAGCACGGATGCCCCACATATCGCTTTGATAGTAAATGAGGCAAAATTACAAGTCTAAAAGGGGGAAATAATCCATGGCTCAGTGTCAAAGCGAAAATAGAAATTCACTTTGTGCATCTACACACCATAAAGAAGCTACATACCAAGCATCAAGCCTCCAGCTATTACAGTTTAGAAGTTTTACACGTTACAAGGCAAAATGGTGAAATTCTAAGTCGAAAAGAGGGAGATAATCCATGGCCCGGGGGTCAAATAAAAAATTGAAATAAACTTTGCACATATACTCATAAGAAAGGTACATACCCAATTTCAGGTCGGTAGCTATTACAATTTAAAAGTTTTACGAGTTAAAAGGCAAAATTGCCAAATTCGAAGTTGAAAAAGGTGAGATATCCATGACTCGGGGGTCAAATCGAAAACAGAAATTCACTTTGTGCATCTATACACCATAAAGAAGCTACATACCAAGCATCAAGCCTGCAGCTATTACGGTTTAGAAGTTTTACACGTTACAAGGCAAAATGGTGAAATTCTAAGTCGAAAAGAGAGAGATAATCCATGACCCGGGGGTCAAATAAAAAATTGAAATAAACTTTGCACATATACTCATAAGAAAGGTACATACCAAATTTCAGGTCGGTAGCTATTACAATTTAAAAGTTTTACGAGTTAAAAGGCAAAATTGCCAAATTCGAAGTCGAAAAGGGGGAGATATCCATGACTCAGGGGTCGAATCGAAAATCGAAATAAACTTTGTGCATCTACTAATGATAAGGAAGCTACATACCAAGTTCAGGTGTGTAGCTATTAGGGTTTAAAAGTGTTACGATTTACAAGCCAAAATTGGAAAATTCTAAGTCGAAAAGCGGGAGATAATCCATAAACTGGGGGTCGAATCAAAAATCAAGTTTCAGGTCTGTAGCTAGTATGGTTTAAAAGTTTTACGAGTTACAAGGTGACGGATGGACGGGAGGGATGGACGGACAAGGGTAACACTAAATGCCCCCTCCACCATCGTGGTGGGGCATAAAAAACCCATGTTGGATATCTGAGACATCATCTGAGACACAGTCATAGACAATAAGCAGCAACAACAAGAGGCAAGAGGCCCATTTTCAGTTTTAGAAAGACCTTTGATCTTTCGGCGGCCATCTTTGACATCTGATGTACTCATCCAATTTAGACAAACATTGCACCAAAGTGATCATCTTGTCGATACCTTAATATGAACATATTCAGTAAAAAATGTAATTTTACCCCTATTTCACCCTCGGGGGTGTGCCATATTTTGATCCCTGGGACATCATTTTAACAAATCTGAAAGAGCATTGACTATCGATCATTCCTATCACATTTTGTTGAAATCAGTCTGGCGGTTTGTGAGAAGATTTTTTTAAGAACTTGACCTACTTTTCTACGGTGACAATCTTTGATATGCGACGACCTCTATTTTAACAAATCTGAAAACGCTTCGTCCAAGGACCATAACTGTGTAGTTTGACCAGCATTGGCCAAGTGGTATGTGAGAAGAAGACGTTTGAAATCTCTAATAACAAGGATGACCGTTTTACCATTCGGTGGCCATCTTGGACGACACAATCATCCGATTTCCAGTGATCCCAATTTTTATCCCGGGGTCAATATTTTAACAAATCTGAAGGAGCATAGACTATTTTTTTTAAGAATTGGACCTGTTTTTCTACGGTGGCCATCTTGGATTATGTGATGACCTCCATTTTAACACATCTGAAAAAACCTCATCCATACATCATCTCTGTGAAGTTTAACATTAGCCCAGCGGTTCAGAAGTCGTTTGAAATTGTGGATGGACGACAAACAGCAACAACAGCTAAAAATATATATTTTAACCATTTTCATTAACTGTTTCACCCCTAAGTAAAATGGTTTTCAGACTAGTCCATTTATGAAAAGGGGGTATTTTTTGGTTGTCAAAAATATGAAAATTACTTTCAAAAGTGCAGATCCTGATGAGACAGCTGGCTCATCTGGATCTGCAATGTTTGCATAAACCACTATAGCGGACTTTCGGGTTCAAAGGGTTAAAATCTAAAAATAGACAAGCTAGCTGGTACCCGTCTCGCCAGTAGATGAGCAGGTATTTTTGAATGAGGTTGTAACAACTCAGGAACCACTTCCAGAATGAGAAGTCGCACTTCCTGTCTGTGTCTCCAACTTTATCCAGCTTCTCCTGCAATATTCAACAATATTAACTCTTTGCATGCTGGGAAATTTGTGGGCTATAAATAGTTCAAAAATAGCAGACGAGAATTCATTGTATTTTCTTTTATTTCTCCCTATAAATATCATGAATATGTCTTGGAATTTCATTAGAACTGCGTCCAGAGGACGCAATTCTAATAAAATTCCAAGACATATTTACAGAGAGAAATAAAACATATACATGTAGTCCTAATTTGTTTGGCGGATATTTTCGCCGCTAGCATGCAAAGAGTTAATTCCCACATTTCTACCAGAGAATACTTACTAAAAAAAGTCTGTTTCATGAAACCTGCCCAAATTTTACAGTTACATGTACATAAACATTGCAAACACAATATATTTTTTTACTACCATTACTTTTTAGCAAAATTTAAGAATGAGCCTATTTTTTATTTCATGAAATTTGGTTCGATATTGACATTATTACGAAAAAACAATTTCCCCCATGTTAAATCCCCAGACATGTTCACCCAGGTGTCTATGGCGATTTAACCTGGATTTTTTTTTTCCAATTTCAGAAATAGTGGACCAATTTTCATAATTTAACTTTCATTTTCATAGTTGGATCATGTCCAAGCTATCTAGCCAGTTTCAGAGACAATTTGAAAACTTGTTTTTTACTCATTCTCCAGCTCCTTTTCCCCCCAAGTTGAATTCCCATAGAGAAATTACTTTTTCATAATAAAATAAATATTTGACCAAATTTCACGAAATAAAGAGGATCATTATTATATTTTGATAAAATTTAATATTATCAAAAAAGATAACGTGTTTTCGCATTGCGGATATAGTAGTAACATTCGGGCAGATTTCATGTAATTTTGGACAATTTTGCATCCACACCTGCCCCTCAAACAAATTTAGAAACAACTCCTCTAAAGTGTTGATAGAACATGTTTGTATTGAGAAAAATAACAAATACGAAACAACAGCAGAAGACACATTTTGTTACCGGCAGACAAATAAGGGTTAATTTGCCAATCTTTGTGTTTTTGTTGTTTTGTTGTTGTTGTTTTGTTTTGTTTTTTTGGGAGTGGGCTAACAGCCTATCAACAGCTAAGGTCATTTAATGCCAGGTCAATGGTTGTAGTACTAAATCCCATATATTACCTGTAAAAATGGGGGGAAAATCCCCAAATCAGAACTTAATATTTACAATAAAAAAAACTATATATTCAGCCCTGAAATCAAAATAATCATCATCTCATGCCAGGTCTTCGCAACACCCAGGTAACAAAAGAGCCAAAGATAAAAACTTACCTGAGGGCCAAACTAGGCAAATTTAATTTGCCAAACAAATCAACAGATTTAACATTGAATAGACAGTCTGATCAGGATCTGCACTGTTCCCCATTCCATCAATGAAACAACTGGCATGCTTCCAACAACAAATATGGTCACGATCCGTCAAGTAGAACTTGAGTTATTGCATGGACAAGGATACAGATTGCGAAAATAAACAAGAGCTCCGCGGAGCAAAATGTCCCGCCTGGCGCAGTTTGATAGTATATATGGAGCTTGTAATAACCTTGGGGTTAGTGAGCAACATGGGCTTTCTGTAGAATGATGCGGGATGTTGTTACAAATGCATGTATGGAATATTAAAGCATAAACTGAGCGCTGACTTTTCCCATGGAATTTCTAATTCAGTGACCTTGACCTTTGGGGTTAGCGGGCACCATGGGCTTTCTGTAGAATGATGCGGGATGTTGTTACAAATGCATATATGGAATATTAAAGCATAAACTGAGCGCTGACTTTTCCAAACATGGAAATTTCTAATTCAGTGACCTTGACCTTTGGGGTTAGCGGGCAACATGGGCTTTCTGTAGAATGATGCGAGATGTTGTTACAAATGCATATATGGCATATTAAAACATAAACTGAGCGTTAACTTTTCAAAACACGGAAATTTCTAAGTCAGCGACCTTGACCTTTGGGGTTTGCGGGCACCATGGGCTTTCTGTAGATTGATGCGGGATGTTGTTACAAAAGCATGTATGGAATATTAAAGCATAAACTGAGCGTTAACTTTTCCAAACACGGAAATTTCTAAGTCAGCGACCTTGACCTTTGGGGTTTGCGGGCACCATGGGCTTTCTGTAGAATGATGCGGGATGTTGTTACAAATGCATGTATGGAATATTAAAACATAAACTGAGCGTTAACTTTTCCAAACACGCAAATTTCTAAGTCAGTGACCTTGACCTTTGGGGTTAGCGGGCACCATGGGCTTTCTGTAGAATGATGCAGGATGTTGTTACAAATGCATGTATGGAATATTAAAGCATAAACTGAGCATTAACTTTTACAAACACGGAAATTTGTAAGTCAGTGACCTTGACCTTTGGGGTTAGCGGGCAACATGGGCTTTCTGTAGAATGATGTGGGATGTTGTTACAAATGTATGTATGGAATATTAAAGCATAAACTGAGCGTTAACTTTTCCAAACACGGAAATTTGTAAGTCAGTGACCTTGACCTTTGGGGTTAGCAGGCAACATGGGCTTTCTGTAGAATGATGTGGGATGTTGTTACAAATGTATGTATGGAATATTAAAGCATAAACTGAGCATTAACTTTTGCAAACACGGAAATTTCTAAGTCAGCGACCTTGACCTTTGGGGTTAGCGGGCACCATGGGCTTTCTGGAGAATGATGCGGGATGTTGTTACAAATGCATGTATGGAATATTAAAGCATTCCATTGAGGGAAACAGAAGTTACAATGAATTAACCTGAGCGTTAAGTTTTAGAAACAGAGCTAAACGCAAAAACTTAACGTTGAATGCATGTGAAAAGTAGGTCAATCAACCATGAAAACTAGGTCAAGGTCACATGGGCTCCCTCTGTGTGAGATGGTTACACCACAGTGTTGATGTATACCAAGAATGGAGGTCGTAGGTGTTATAGTTTTCTGGAAACTGACCTAAACGCAAAAACTTAACGTGAAATGTTGACGCCGCCGCCGACGACGACGACGACGCCGCCGACGCGCCGACGCCGCCGACGCCGCCGACGCCGCCGACGCCGCCGACGCCGCCGACGCCGCCGACGGAAAAGCTATGCCTATGTCCCGCTTCTGCTAAAGCAGGCGCGACAAAAATGGCTGCACATGTGAAATAAGTAGAAAATTAATAGACTTCATCATCTTGCAGTGACAAAAATGTATACTGAATTTGGCTACGATTTGTCAAGAAAAATTTGAGTTATTGCATGAAGAAGAGTTGTCAGAAGACAACGACGCTCACCTGTTGGCAGCCTTGACTCAAAAGTGGGACTAACATTACCATTCACATTTCCACCCATAACATTTGAACGTACTAACTGAACTTGACATTGTGGTCAAGGGTGGACAGTGGGTCGTGGATTTGTTACAGCATGATAGAGCATCATCATATGAATGCATGTATGAAATATCAAGGCGCTCCATGAAATTAAACAAAAGTTATAACATATTCACCCCAACATTAAGTTTGTGGACATGCTAAGTTTGTGACCTTCAGTTGGGGTAAGGGATGGGCGGTAGGTCATGTATTTGTTACAACATGATAGATGATCATCAGATGAATGCATGTATGCAATATCAAGATGTTCCCTGTTAAACAAGAATTCCACGGAATCAAATGTCTCGCCTTGTCATGCCTTGACTTCGAGCCTGGGCCCGAAAGCAATTTTCACTGGCCCGAACATATTATACAATTATTGACTAGTGAGCCATAAAATATCAGATTATATTCTATGGCTCACTAGTCAATAATTGTTTTATTATATGATAATAGTCCATATATAAAAATTAAACAAAATAATGCTCGATAGTGGAGCCCAAAATGTTTTTTAATAGTCCTATATTTATCTACATATCATATCTGCACGGGTCCACATATTGCCACAATATTGTCAACACAGTTTACGGAAATGTAATATAATAATTTACCTGTATAAATTACCTGTAATAATTTACCTGGACAGTTAGTGGTCAGTCTGGACATTTGCACATGCTTGCACATGCACAAGTGAAGGGCTCTCGCAGTCACTATTGTTCAACCGGAGAAGGCTATTGTTCTCTCTACAGGTAAGGTGTACAGAGCACACGAGAAAATGGGTCTTCATGCATTAATGTTCAGTTTGTAGCATAGAAAGAAATAGAGTTTGACCTTGATCCTGGAGCCCGGATTTTTTTTTAATAGTCCTATTTTCATGTACATATCATATTTAATGTATGTATAAAGTTTGATGACTGTAGCTGACAAGGTGTTGAAGTAATGACCGTAACACGAAAACTTAACATTGAATGTCTTAACAAATAGAGTTTGACCTTGACCCTGGAGACCCTGGGACACGCCAAATTGTTTTTAATAGTCCTATATTCATGTACATATCATAGTAAAGTTATGTATAAAGTTTGATGACTGTAGCTGATAAGGTAATGACCGTAACACGAAAACTTAACATTGAATGATGACGCCGCCGACGCCGCCGACGCCGCCGACGCCGCCGACGCCGCCTCCGACGCCGCCGACGCCGCCGATGCCACCGACACCGACTCCGGAAAAGCAAAACCTATGTCTCGCTTTCCGCTTTCGCGGGCGAGACAAAAATCAGCAGTTATAAGAAATTTACCCAAACGTTAAGTGAACATGCTAAGTTTGTGACCTTGATCTTGGGGTAAGGGATGGGCGGTGGGTCATGGATTTGTTACAGCATGATAGAGGATTGATCAGATGAATGGATGTATGAGATAAGATGAGATGAGTTGAGACAAGAATTCCGCCACGGAAGCGGTGTCGCGCCTGCCGAGGCATTTGATCGTAACATGGTAATGGGCATGTGCTAAAGTAAGCATCACAAAAACTGTCAGAGAAGGGTATGCTTAAAACACGAGGTCAAGGTTGAATTAACTTTTTGACATAAAAAAAATGGCTCAGTGTTTCCACAACTATGTGAAAGGCAAAAGGGTCAATGTCATGTTATTGGCAGCATTTAGTGTGTTCCAAATGCTTACATGTATCAAGTGTCTAAACATTGAAGCAATCCATCACGAAACATTAATGTTATACGATGATGAAGGAACTTGTACAAACTTTTTTACGCAAAATAATGGCTAAGTGTTTACGCAAAAATGTGAAGAAAAAAAGGTCAATGTCATGTTAATGGTGGCATGAGTGTGTTCCAAATGCTCACATATATCAAGTGTCCAAATATTGAAGGAATCCGTCAAGTAATATTAACGTTTTGCCATGATGAAGAAGCTTGTACAAACCTTTTGACGCAGAAAAATGGCTAAGTATTTCCGCAAAAATGTGAAGGTAAAAAAGGTCAAGATCATGTTAATGGCGGCATGAGTGTGTTCCAAATGCGCACATGTACGAGGGGCATTATATTTTGACAACTGCTCTGTAGCGAATTTAATATCGCGCCAACACCATTGCAACTTATACAAACTTGAAATATAATCTGTCATCGATTGAAATGTTACGACATCTGTGACGTCACATGTGACATAAGTGAAGTCATAATGATGTCATGTCGCGCTCCCTGCCTGAAATTAGGGCTTCCAAGAAATAAAACAAAAACATGTACATTTTCAAAAGGATACAGTTTTGAGCAGATGTCCAAAACAGCCATGGTTATTTGCAGACATTATCTTGAACCACTGCTCTATTGCATGGAATAGTCAGCAATTATTGAATAGTTTGCTTCGAAATGAAAACCTGTCTTAGCATTTCATTAGAATTGTCGCTTGGAGACAATTCAAATGAAATACCAAGATGCGTTTTCATGGAAAATAAGAAAAATATGCTATATTTGTGGTCTGTTCATTGTTTTCTGCAGCATGATAAAGGTACCAAACAATTTGTATTGCTTTTTGATACTCGCTACTTCTGATTTCAATTGGGTTTTTGACAATTTTAATTGGGTATTTAAGCAAATATGCAGCTTATCTGGAGCACTGTGCGCAGCGCGTGACATGCGATTATTTCTGCTGAAAATGTATGCATACTAAGGAGATGAGTAATACGGCAGACTGTGAAAGTTTCAGGAATGTGATGGGTTTAGTTACTGAAATAAGCACATGTTGTCAAAATATAATGAACGCCCCTCGTATCAGGTGTCCAAATATTGAAGCAATCCGTCAAGTAATATTAAAGCTATACCATGGCAATGAAGCTTGTACAAACTTTTTGACATTTCGGACGACGACGACAGAAAAAGCGGCAACTATAGTCGCGCATTCACCTAAAGCAGGCGCGACAAAAATTTACCCCAACGTTAATTAAGTTTATGAATGCACTAAGTTTGTGACGTTGACACTTGGTTAAGGGTGTGGGCGATGGATCGTGGATTTGCTGAAATATCAAGGTGATCCACGAAAAGAAACAGAAGTTATTATAAGACATTTACCCCAACGTTAATTAAGTTTGTCGACGTCGACGTCGACGACGCTGATGCCGGGGGCATGCCAATAGCTCTTTCTGCTAAAAATGGTCGCAAAGGAGAGACAAGTCATCAGAAAATAGGCTTCTTTGTCTAGCCGTGCTAAACATGTATACTGCCCGCCCATACAAGGTGAAAGGTACATGCCCGCCCGTACAAGGTGAATACATAATACGTTCCGTTTTTTTTCAAATTGGCGTATACAAATCTTCGTACAAACATTTTTATCGTAAGCAATTTATTGAAATGGGCCTCCGACTTTCCCCACGATATACTGGCAGTCCAAGTGAACTTACAATGCAGAATTGTTTCAGTGTGACCTCTTCATTCTGCCCATCCTCTGCACTGTCGCAACCTGACCAAAGTGAAAACACCATAATAATTCAGAATATTATGGCAGAGCTCCAGATAAGTATTGTATCTAATGAGTATTATACCGCCATATTTCAAATTCACTGCGTATTTTACTTTTACAAATTTACAAAAGTATTATTGATTTTTTTCCTTGCTAAATATGGAACAAATGATAAAAAATAAAACAAATTTAAAAATTCACTTATTTGAGCTGCAAAAAGCAAACAGTGTTTGCTTTTTGCAGTTCAACTAAGTAAATTTTCAACTTTATTAAATTATTTTCACTACTCAATTTGAAAATCAAAATGCATTTTCACATTGCTGTGAGTATTTTGCACTCCCAGTTTTGATAATCAATGCGTATTCTGCTAAAATAAGTGTGCAAAATACGCCAAAAAGCACCTTATCTGGAGCTCTGTTATGGCACAATTTATTCTGGGATATATATAACTAATTAAAGCAAGTGAGCAGGGGCTCACAGACACTACAGGCCTCTGGTCCGACAAACAAACATTTTTAAGGCAATTTCGAAATGTAAAGTTTTCGTGTTACGGACAGACAGACAAATGGATGGACAAACGGACTGAAAGGCGAAAACTATATACCCCTCTGTGTACTTCGCAAGCTAGACATATAAACAGTCCTCAACAAATTATCAATTGTCCACTCATCCAGATTTTATTTCAATTCATATATTCCTACATGTTTTAATGTTTATGTCGCACTGTCTCTTCAAATTTTACCACTCATCCAGATCGAAAAATCACTCGTCAATACGAGTGGACGTGTGGATTTGTCGAGGCCTGATAAATATATGGTTTCACACAACAAATAGTGTAATATTTAGGATTAGCATGTCTGTACTGGTTTATCACTATAACAATGTGTTTGGATACCATTTGTTTTATAGGGGTTTCCCAAAACAAATGGTGTCCAAATATTCAGGGTATACAGAATAGTCTATTCTCATTTTTAAATTACAGGATATATTTTCCGAGTGATTCGTTATCGGATTTACAAACATCGAGGGAAATAAATCTCATATTTCTAAATGATGTTTGAAGAAATTATATAATACACACACTGCATACAAGTGTCATTATGACATTGAACAGCTAGAAATCCGTGCAAAATACAGTCTACACATCGATGGTCTAGTAACATAATTCCAGCACAAAAATATTTACACAATTCGCAAGTCTCTGTCCAAAATTTATATCCCAATAAACTCCCACGCCGAACTACTTTCCGTAATTGTGAGGCGCAGTTAAAATAAAACGGAAAATAAACACATTTTCTTGATGAATTTAATTCAAATGCTGAAATTATAAGGAATGAATGGCCTTTTTGTTGAATTTATCGGGGATATAAACTTGGAAAAGTCGCGGGAATACTGGACGAGGCCTTCCGGCCTTCGTCCAGTATTCCCGCGACTTTTCCAAGTTTATACCCCGATAAATTCCACAAAAAGGCCATTCGTTCCTATAGTAACTGCTATGCTAAAGCATACCAGTTACGACCTTATGTTACTAGACCATCGACATGTTGCCTCAAACTCTTAAGTCAAACTACTGGCAGGGATCTGGAGGCGGGGATTCCGGGGTTGCAACACCCACGACCCCCGTTCAGCCACAGAGTTTACATAGATCACATTTTACCACCAGTTGGAGTCTGATTTTAAATGCCGTAAAACACAGGAAAGTGCATTTCGAAGAGCTCGAAAATAGAACAACCCCCCCCACCCCCCCCCCACCGTTCTCCAAATGCTTGATCCGCCCCTAACCGGTAATGATAACTCAAAGTCAATATAATTATTTATTTAAAGGTGTTTAACGGCCTGTCAACAGCTAAGGTCATTTTATGACGGGTTATTGATGTGAATGTACATATTACAGTAAAGTATCCCCATTGCTCCAGATAAGGAATTAGCAATTAAGTATTGCCACTCCATTATTTCTGAAGCAATTGGGTATTTCAAAATTTTAATTCGGTAAAATAAAATCACACTACTGTTTACAAATCAACAGACAGCAATTATTGAATAGTTTGCTTCGAAATGAAAACATGTCTTGACATTTCATTAGAATTGTCTCCTTGGATTTCATAGAAAATAAGAAAAATAAGCTATATTTGTGGTCTGTTTATTGTTTTCTACAGCATTATAAAAGTACCACAAATTTTGTATTGCTTTTTGATACTCGCTACTTCTGATTTCAATTGGGTTTTTGGCAATTTTAATTGGGTATTTAAGCAAATACGCAGCTTATCTGGAGCTCTGTATCCCAATACATGGTAGCCGAATTATCACATGGAAATTAAAATTGTCTACTAACAGACGGACGGACAGACGTACATACCAACATTTGGGAGTTATTTCCATTGTTTAACATCAAAGAACAACGAGTGCCGAAGGTCACAATTTACGCCAGTCGAGACAAGGCCAATCCACAACGGGTGATAACTAACTGAAACCCAAAGGGTTCATCCTCTTGCCATGATAAACATGTGTACCAACTTTGGTTATGATCCATCATGTAGAACATGTACGTTATCACGCAGATAAGGATACAGATTGAGAAAATTAAAAATGGCTGCCAAGAGGAGATAAAGATCCAACAATTTTGAAAATGAACGAGTCCCTTGTTTTCCAATGATAAACATGTGTACCAAATATGTTTACGATCCATCAAGTAGATTTCGAGTTAGAGCGTGGACAAGGATGCAGAGGGCAAAAATTAAAAATGGTCGCCAAAAGAGGGATAAGCCATCGGAAAATTTCAAAATCAATAGGGTTCTTCGTTTTGTCATGATGAACATGTATAGCGAATTTGGTTACGACCCATCATGTAGAACTTGAGTTATTGCATGGACAAGGATGCAGAGTGCGAAAATATGATAGAGATAGAGATGATAGAGATGTAAATACACAATCACCCGTGTTAATCTTGCCCAGATTATCAACGTTTCAGAACATATATTGGTATTGGCAATTCCAACTCGCAATCAAGCAATACTTATCTAGCAAAGTATACTTTGAGGGAGGATTTAAGGATAAATTTATTAATGTTTTATTATACTGAATTTATTACATTATCACAGCCATTTTGGCTGTGATAATGTAATAAATTCAGTATAATAATTCTGCATACTTTTAATCATCAAATATATGCAGTCGTTAGTTCTGTATGAAATAATGCATTTCGGGAATAATAAATGTTTACTCCCTCAAACTATACTTTGCTAGAAAAGTATACCTTGCAATTTTGATGAAATCGGCTACTGGTGTCGAGCAGATTGATTGTCTAAACCCGCGCTGTAGCACAGCTCGGGCTCACATAATCAAGCTGCTTGATTCCACGTGCAATATTCAAGTATTTTGAAATAAAGAAAGTAACAAATATATGCAAGATTAGCTCAGGCCATAGTCGATTATTACCTAAAAGCCGCATTTTCAGATGTCTGAGGTTATCATCTGTAAGGGTTCTATTGGGACACAGTTTGCCCATCTTGGCCCCCAGCATGGCGGCTACTTCACTCCATGGCAACCACTCCTTGTTTTCCAGAGGCAGCTTATACTGCAACAGGGTTTGTCGTTAACCCGTTCAACATTACAGACCTCTATTTGCAAACTGTATAGATCCGGATGAGCCGGCTTGTGAGCCGTCTCATCAGGATTTGCACTTTTTGCAAGTAATTTTCATATTTGTTAGATAAAAAACACCCCATTTTCATAAATAGACTAGTCTGAAAATCATTTTGTGACGATTGGATTGGTCGGAAAATTAACATATGAAAGGGTTAAGAGTTTTGTTAGGGATCCCAAGAAATCCCTTCATATGGGGATCAGTAGGATTTTCCCTAAATTTCAGGGATTCCTACTACATATCAGGGATCCTCAGGCACCTGGGACACATTGGGTGGGGGGGGGGTGGAAATCCCAAAATCAGAATGGAATATTTACATCTAGAAGAAATAGATTCAGCCCTGAAATTAGAATAACAGGACCAGGTCCATACCACACCAAAGTCACTTGGCCCCTTCCCCTAAAATAGGATTACGAATAATCGTAATACTCACATAAGGGGTATAACAAGATTCAACTGTCACATACAAAATGCCAAAGACGTATGTGAGGGCCAAACCAGGTCTCCATTTGGAATTCCGGTAAGGATGAAACCCTATTGTTAAATTACCCATTGCATGCTCCCACCTGCCACCCACTGTCAATTTGTTTGGCAGATTGGAAAATGGTGTGGCCTGAGTATCATATGTGCAGTGATTTATTTACCAGCGCTTCAAATTCACACATTTTTGGGATTTGACAATCCAATATTCAGAAATTTTATTATTTTTATCCATAGGACGACACACCATTTTTTTCAGAAGAGACCAATTTTACTCACCAACACAAAATGGTAGATAAAACACATGTGGCTGTGACTGGAGATATGGGGCTTATGGGATCTGTGACCAGTGTAGCGCCTGATCAAATAGCACACTCCTGTAGCCTGATACTGATCTAGATTGCTTGCTAGAAGCATGCCAGGTGCTTCATTGGTGGAATAGCAAACAGTGCAGATCCTGATCAGTGCGGATGCACGGGCTGATCTGGATCTACACTGGCCATTAGCCCCATTTCTCCAGTCACAGTCACATTTCTCACAATGTGGTTTTTATTATAGAATGAAATAGCTTCTCATTACAGCTTAAATGTATGATGATGTGCTTATGCAATAAATAGAATCTACATGAAACATGTGTGTAGATTTAATATACTATTTATTAAACTAATCGACTGATATCACAAGAAACTTGGCATAACCTCGTTTCTTATGACATCATCAAACTCATTTAATAAATATATTAAACAATCACTCTTGAAAGATCCTCTATATAATTCAATGCAGTTTAACCCGTTCAACCCTAGGAACCAGCAAGCCAATATGTGCAAACACTGTAGATCCAGATGAGGCGGCTCATAACGAACTGTCTCATCAGGATCTGCAGCATTTGCCACTATTATTCACCTCCGAAAAAAAATCCATAGTGCAAAAATGAGTATGAACAATCCAATGTAGGATATCCAGGGCGGAAATGGTTAATATCTGTTTAAAACTTGAGCTTCTTCATTGAAGGTTTGCTGCATACTGTCCGCTAACATTTCTAGACCACTGATGCTGCACTCTGCACCAGCATAAATGCTGCACGTCGAAAAATGCACCAGTTTCCTGACGAGATGCCTTTCATCTCTACTTGGAGCTATCGCATTAACACATTTTTCGTTAGTAACCAGGGGCCCATTTCACTAAACTTGGTACGACTAAAATGTTCGTTAGTGCAAAATTATGATAGTCTGTAAATAATGATTTGTTTGTTTTTATTTTGTACATCTCTAAAACAGTATATGACACCATCCCAACATAAAGTTGACAACCAGAAATGCTCACCACATCTGTGCTGTAGCACTGCCACATGACCGACGCCAGACAGTGACATCCCTGATTGGCTCCTGTATTCACCACCAGGGGGAGGGACATCGTCTGTAACACATTTACATGTCATGAATATTTATAAGACACCAGACAATGAAAGCCCTCCCAGGTATGGTAGGTTCTTTTGAACCAATTCCCACCATTAAATTAAGATTTAACATTTTTTTAACGCATTTGCCTTACAAACAAGGTGACCAAAAGTCCTCAGTGACCTTGACCTTGGGCAATACAAAGCACCATCCCTTGATACACATTGTGAACAAATATTATCAAAATCGGTGAAGCAGTTCATAAGTTATTGAAAAATGAAAGGTGTTACTAACGTACGTACGTACATGTACATGGACTAACGCTATATCCCCTCTTGCCTATAGGCAAGGGGATAACTATGCCTATAGGCAAGGGGATAACTATGACAGCCCTGATTGGCTTCCATATTCACCACCAGATGGAGGAACATTGTAACAAATTTACATCTCATGAATATTTATAAAACACCAGACAATGACAGCTCTGATTGGCTCCTGTATTTACAACCAGATGGAGGGACATAGTCTGTAATAAATTTACATCTCATGAATATTTATAAAACACAGACAATGACAGCTCTGATTGGCTCCCATATTCACCACCAGATGGAGGAACATTGTAACAAATTTACATCTCATGAATATTTATAAAACGCCAGACAATGACAGCTCTGATTGGCTCCTGTATTTACAACCAGATGGAGGAACATAGTCTGTAATAAATTTACATCTCATGAATATTTATAAAACACCAGACAATGACAGCTCTGATTGGCTCCTGTATTTACAACCAGATGGAGGGACATAGTCTGTAATAAATTTACATCTCATGAATATTTATAAAACACCAGAAAATGACAGCCTTGATTGGCTCACATATTCACCACCAGATGGAGGAACATTGTAACAAATTTACATCTCATGAATATTTATAAAACACCAGACAATGACAGCTCTGATTGGCTCCTGTATTTACAACCAGATGGAGGGACATAGTCTGTAATAAATTTACATCTCATGAAATATTTATAAAACACCAGAAAATGACAGCTTTGATTGGCTCCCATATTCACCACCAGATGGAGCAACATTGTAACAAATTTACATCTCATGAATATTTATAAAACATCAGACAATGACAGCTCTGATTGGCTCCCATATTCACCACCAGATGGAGGAATAATGTAACAAATTTACATCTCATGAATATTTATAAAACACCAAACAATGACAGCTCTGATTGGCTCCTGTATTTACAACCAGATGGAGGGACATAGTATGTAATAAATTTACATCTCATGAATATTTATAAAACACCAGACAATGACAGCTCTGATTGGCTCCCATATTCACCACCAGATGGAGGAACATTGTAACAAATTTACATCTCATGAATATTTATAGAACACAAGACAATGACAGCATTGATTGGCTCCTGTAGTCACCACCTGATGGAGGGACATTGTCTGTAACAAATTTACATCTCATGAAAATTTATAAGACACCAGACAATGACAGTCCTCTCACAAATTTTCGAATCGGATTATATTTAAGGGTGGGAATTAGCTTGAACACCTTCCGTACATCTCATGAATATATATAGGACACAAGACAATGACAGCTCTGATTGGCTCCCGTATTCACAACCAGTGGGAGGGACATTGTCTGTAACAAATTCAGCTTATAATTAAGGGTGGGAATTGGCTTGAATACCTTCCATACATCTCATGAATATATATATATATGTTTAGGACACCTGACAATGACAGCTCTGATTTGCTCCTGTATTCACCAAATGATTAATTATCAACTGTATTCATCACTTATGTTTGTTTGTTTGGGGAAAATCCCAAAATCCCCAAAAAAATATATGTGAGGGCCAAACCAGGTCGCCAGTCGGAATTCCGGTAAGGATGAACCCTGATCGTTAAATTACCCATCGCATACTCCCACCTGCCACCCACTCACCACTTATGATTCACCCTACTTTCTAAGCCAATCACTGACCAATGTCGAGCTCCACTTATGTTGCATGTTGCCAGATTTGACCCCAATAAGTTACATATTACCCAATTTAATGACAGCGTGTTCGACAGGAAATGAAAAATCAATACTCGGATAGGAGACTGCAATATAAACCTGGCTAATTATAAGTATGGTATTGTTCATATATTGGATTTTAAGGAACTAAATGCTGCAGTTGCTCAAGCTTCCTTACATTTAATTTGTCAAAAATCCAATATGTAATAACTTATACTTGAAGGTTTCAATTTTAAAATATGACATAAGATTTCTGCAAGGAGCCTCTGTATATAGTGGCTTTCTGAATCCATAGCAAAGACCAAACCACGACCAAGCAGGATATCAGAAAGACGATGTAGATATTGTTAACATATTGGAGTTTTAAGGAAATAAATGTGAGGGAGCGTTAGCGACCGCAGCATTTAGTTCCTTAAAAATCCAATATGTGAACAATAACATACTTATACTTAGCCAGGTGTATAATGCAGTCTCCCATTTGAGTATTAATTTTCCATTTCCTGTCGAACAGGTAGTCATTAAATCTGGTAAAATGTAACTTATTGGGGTGAAATCTTGCAATATGTGAAATAAGTGGAGCGCAATACTGGCCAGTGATTGGCTTAGAAAGTAGGGCAAACTACAAACATGTACTACATGTAATTTTCATTCGTGTTTGCATTAAAATATTTACTAATATGTCCACCATCTATATGGGTATTAACAATTTGGGTTATCAAACTGCATGTACTTAATTGTGAGTTAGCATTGCCAGCAGATGTTCAGAAACTGTCATAATTTGGGCAAGATTAATATGTGGCAGTGGCTGGAGAAATGGGGCTTATGTGTTTTGCGACTAGTGTAGATCCAGATCAGCCTGTGCATCCGCACAATCTGATCAGGATCTGCACTGTTCACTATTGCATGAATGAAACACCCGTCATGCTTCTAACAAGCAATATAGATCGTTATCAGGCTACAGGAGTGTGCTATATATGGCTGTGACTGAAGAAATGGGTCTTATGTGCGACCTGTGTAGATCCAGATCAGCCTGTGCATCCGCACAGTCTGATCAGGATCTGCACTGTTCGCTATTGCTATATGTAAGAGACGCTGATCAGGATCTTGGGGCCGTTTCACTAAACTTCATACGACTAAAATGTTCGTAAGTGCAAAATTATGATAGTCTGTAAATTTCACATTAACAATATTTTCTTGTAAACAATTGATGGATTTACATTTATTGAGCATAGGCTGCATATTGCGTGGACAAGCTGTGACGCCGCCTGCCCGCCCGCCGCCTGCCCACCGCCCGTCCGTACAAGATGAATACATAATACGTCCCGTTTTTTCAAACGGGCGTATAAAAATCCATTCCAGGGTGAAAGGGTTAAATAACACATGTATGTAGCATACCCAAAGAGTGTGTGTGTCAATTTTGGTGACGAAGACAAGACGATATTTCTCCTCGTGAACCTGCTTCTGTGAATTGCCTCGCTCCAACCTGCCTTTCACCAGTTGCAACTTCTTGAATTCGGCGATAAACTGACGTTCTCTTGTCTTTGGCGACTTCGCGAAATTTGTCTCACAGTTATTCAGTTTCTGTTGTGTGCCCGCCAGACGTTCAATATCAAGGCTGTTGTCATGGTAACATGCATTGATGTCTTCTTCGTTGACGAACATGCAGTGCACCTTAACTTTCTTCTCCAGAATCGATGTATTGTCCGCTCCAAACATTCTGAAATGGAACAACAATTTACTGTCATCACTGGTGTTGCACTCCGCACCGGCATAACATGTTTCACGTCGAAATACGCGTCGGTTTCCTGACACGATGACACTCAGCTCTACTAAAAGCCATCACATACAAGATGGCCGCGGCCTGCATGTTGAGTCCGCCGAGGCATCTGTAGCCTATTTCATCAACATTGCAAAGTATACTTTAGTAGCAAAGTATACTTTGAGGGAGAAATTTTCAATTTTATGATAAATTTATTAATTTTTATTATACTGAATTTATTACATTAATTTGGCTGTGATAATGTAATAAATTCAGTATAATAATTCTGCATACTTTTAATCATGAAATATATGCATTTGTTAGTTTTATATGAAATAATGCAGTTCAGGAAAAATAAATGATTACTCCCTCAAAGTATACTTTGCTAGTAAAGTATACTTTGCAATGTTGATGAAATAGGCTACTGGTGATGTCAGGGTAAGATATAAAATGTAGGAACAGATACATTGAAAAACAAGAACTGGTATCATTGAACAAAGCTAATCCCCTCGCTGGCAGCCTTGATAACAAGAATTCCGCCACGGAAGCGGTATCGCGCCTGCCGAGGCATTTGACCGTGTTGTGAAAAAACAATAACTTTAACGCATTTGCCTTACAAAAAAACGGACGACGACGACGGAAAAAGCGCGGACTATAGTCGCGCCTCTGCTAAAGCAGGCGCGACAATAATACAAAATCAGATTGCCGCAGCCTGCATGTCGAGCCCGCCGATGCATTTGATGGTCTCAGAGTGTATTTATTTGAAGTTTGAATTAAGGGTTGTGGAGATATAAGGTATGTAAAAGCTTTAACGCAAATTTTAAAGTCATTTGACCTTGATCTTAGGCATGTGGGCCACATGGGTGGGCTATAGAATGAAAATATGGATGATAATAAAGAGTTATTTGAAGTTTGGAGTGGAGATATAAGGTATGTAAAAACTTTAAACACAACTTTCAAAGTCACTTGACCTTGGGCATGTGGACCACATGGGCAGGCTATAGAATGAAAATATAGATGATGAATAAGAAGTATTGGATGTTGGAAGTAAATTGGAGTAAGTGTTGTGGAGATATAAGGTATGTAAAAACTTCAACACAAATTTCAAAGTCATTTGACCTTGTCCTTCGGCATGTGGACCACATGGGCTATGGAATGAAAATATGGATGATGAAAAGTATTGGAAGTTGGAAGTAAATTGGAGTCACAATTGTGAAGATATAAGATATGTAAAAACTTTAACGCAGATTTTATAATAACACAAACTTCTAAGTCATTTGGCCTTGATCTTGGGGCACATGGGCCGCATGAGTGGGACACAGAATGATTATATGGATAATGCCCAATAAGCATATAAAGTTTCAAGCAAATCTGACTTACGGTTCTAAGTCATTTGACCTTGACATCGGGGCACAGGGGCCACATGAGTGGGACACAGAATGAATTTATGGATGATGACCAATAAGCGTACAAAGTTTCAAGCAAATATGACTTACAGTTACAGAGATAGTAGGTACAGTCTACGCTCGTTTACTCGAAGTCCGTCGGACTGTGATAAATACTTTCAGTAAACCGAAGTTCGACGTAACAAAATCTGAACAGGACCTCAAAATATTGCCATACACGTTACGGGACGCAACTCCCATACAACATGTGACACACAGAGTTACACTTTTGCAACTTTAATGTGTTTACTTGCGTTTGCCTATACACACATGTGTGTAGTCGAACTAAGTAACCACACCTGTATTATCAGGGTGGAAGAAGAAAAGACAATTCAAAGCAGTAAAGTAACATTTTATTATGTTTAATAAATAAAGCATATACACAAGTTGCTGTACATACTGGTCTTGATTATATATACACACGGCATTTATCAATCGGATGGTGAATGTGAGTCTATATACTTAGTCTATATACTCGGGCAACGTTTCGCATCTGATGACACATGCAAACGAGCCTGGACAAGTTGGATTTGAGAAAACCATCTTTATTGTATCTTCGATTTTTGATTGAAACGAAATTTGGGAAAATATTCCGTAAATTGTTTCGAAAGTAGACATGGTGTGACAACTTTTGAAGCGATTTATTTATTCTTGGCTGTGTATTTACATCCATGTGAATAACGACTTACAACGGCCCTAGTCCAATACGGCCCTAGTTCGAAACGGCCCACGTTGGTCACAGTTTACACTCTGTCCGACTCGGTAATATCCGCCTTCCGGAAAAAGTCAGCAATGTTCGATTGTTTGTTGTGAATTCGAGGAAGTCACCTTTAACACTGATTCAAAGTTTGTTTACACAGGTAAACAAGTCCAGTCTTCGATCCGGTAAATTGGCGCCGCGAATTCGCACTTCGAGCGCAAACCGACACTTTGACTTAATGAGAGTGAAATAATACACATTTATGTTTTCGGGACATAACAATTAGTTTGAATTGGCGAAAATTTGACGTAACGAAATTCGACTTAACCGTAGGCAGTTACATTGAAAATAACAGGATCTGGAACGGGACTTAGACACGAATTTGACGTAACGAAGGAATTCGACATAACCGACTTTGAGTAAACAAATGTAAACTGTATGTGAAAAGTTTAAAGCAAATTTGGACAAAAATTTAACGCAAACTTCTAAGTCATTTGACCTTGACCTTGGGCACAGGGTGAGTGGGATACAGCATGAATATATGGATGCTGACTAATAAGCATATGAAGTTTCAAGTCAATGTGACTTAGGACTGTAGAGATGATGGACGGATGGACACCCAGATGTCATTGTGATCACTTTTCTCGCTTTCCGCAAGCGGGCTCGACAAAAATGCATATTTCGTCTAGTATCATCTATTAAGAAATTTGACATTGGGCACAGGGGCCGCATGAGTAATGACATAATGAATATATGGATGATGACCAATAAGCATACAATGTTTCAAGCAAATCTGAATTAGTAGATTTAGATAGTAGGTATGTGAAAAGATTCAACGCAAATTTGGACAAAATCTTTAACACAAACTTCTAAGTCATTTGACCTTGACCTTGGGGCACAGGGGCCACACGCATGGGAAACAGAATGAATATATGGATGATGACCAATAAGCATATGAAGTTTCAATCAAATCTGACTTACAGTTACAGAGATAGTATGTATGTGAAAAGTTTAAATCAAATTTTGACAAACATTTAACGCAAACTTCAAAGTCATTTGACCTTGACCTACAGGGTGAGTGGGATACAGCATGAATATATGGATGATGACTAATAAGCATATGAAGTTTCAAGTCAATGTGACTTAGGACTGTAGAGATGATGGACGGATGGACACCCAGATGTCATTGTGATCACTTTTCTCGCTTTCCGCAAGCGGGCTTCGACAAAAATGAATATTTCGTCTAGTATCGTCTAGTTTTTAAAGAAATTTGTGCCGGTTACTAGATGAAAATGTTTATGCTGTATACCAGGAATCCAGCGCCTATTTCGATGTGAAACGTGTTACGCTAGTGCAGAGATTAACACAGAATGTCTGCGATATTTTTTCGCAAAGAGCATTGAAATTGAAATTAAAAATTCAGAGCACAAGTGGAATTTTAGATAAGCTTTGTGTCTAAAAAGTATTGTACTAAAAAGATTTGCATTCAAATTAAATGCGCATTTTATTTTTACAAATGGATTATCGATTTTCTTCATTATTAAATAGGGAACAAATTATCAAAACAAATTTAAACTTATTTGAGTGTATTATTAATTATTCACTTACTTATACTGTAATACAGTTGAAAATTTACTTTGTCGAGCTGCAAAAAGTACATTTTCAACTGTATTACAGCATTTCCACTACTCAATTGGAAAAAATCAACGCGTATTAGACTGGTGTGAGAATTTTGTAGTCCCACTTTTGATAATCAGTGCGTATTCTGAAATAAGTGTGTAAAATACGCCAATATTTTCAAACCCGTAATTGACAACTTACAAATAATACACCGTGATGAGAACACCCGTATCACCCGCGTGCTCTCTCCCGCAGTCGTTAACAATTAAATAAGCACCGCCCACAAAAATTAATATGCAGATGCAAACGCCCCCGAAACATTATAATATAGGGTTAACCGCATTGTAATTTTGAAATTTGCGGCGTATATCAGAAAATGATAGGTCGGAAAATCTGTTTAATGGCGACAAACTCCTTTACTACTGGCGTATGAATAAATATTGAAATAATTTGCAACCGTTCATCAACAATGATATACCTGTAATGTATGACCATCAGCAAATCAGATTGTGTGATATTTATAGAGTGAATTAGAAAATGAATTTTTGTTTGAAAATATTGTTCAGAAATGTAATAAATAGGATATTCCATCGGACAAGTGTGAACAGTTTGAAATAATACACGTGTACGTCAGCTTCCTCATAGACAAGTTGTTCGCTTCGCTTACTCGTTGTTTACACAGAATCCGACATACACTCGTGTATCATTTCACACTATGCAAACATGTACGATGGAACGTCCTCTATTTACCTTACAGTGACCTGCGACCAAGTCTTCTTATCCGTCTTCAGAATACAACCACACTGCTCTGTGACGACAAACGTCCTGGGACAAACAAAAACAGCTGTCAGAAAACAACAAAGTTCCCTGGTGGCAATTTCAAAAAAATTGCAAAGTATACTTATCTAGCAAAGTATACTTTGAGGGAGTAATCATTCATTTTTCCCGAAATGCATTATTTCATATAGAACTAACGACTGCATATATTTGATGATTAAAAATATGCCGAATTATTATACTGAATTTATTACATTATCACAGCCAAAATGGCTGTGATAATGTAATAAATTCAATATAATAACAAGAAACGAGGCAAAGCCACGAAGGCCAGGTTTTTTCCAAGCATAGACACTTGGATAACATAATTATACCCACTTTTTGTAGACTAGATGGCCGTGGCCTGCATGTCGCGCCTTGGGGCGAGGCATGGACACTAAAAAAATATAGATATAGTAGATGGAAAAACTTTAACAAAAAAACTTTAACCGGACACACAGACGTACGGACGGACGGACGGACGTATGCCAAAATGCCGACGATATCGCGCTTTCCGCAAGCGGGTGCGACAATGATGATAAACACCCATGTGAAGTATCAAGGTAATGGGTGAAGCAGTTGCAGAGATATAGTACACGAAAAAACTTTAACAAAAAAATTAAAAGTAATTTGACCTTGACATTGGGCACAGTGGCCGCACGGTTGGGAGTTAGAATGAAAATATGGATGATGATAAACACCCATGTGAAGTTTCAAGGTAATGGGCGAAGCAGTTGCAGAGATATAGTATAACGAAAAAGTTTTATTTTAACCAAAAAATTTAACCAGACGTACGTTAAAAAGTTAACGTTGAAAATGGCTAAGTCAATTACGTAGAAATAATAGGTGAAGGTAAAAAAATGGTCACATGTTGGATAGTTGTATGTGGTAGGCACCCCTTGGTTATGAAGCTGTGAAAGTTTGGTGGTCCTAGGTGGTACAGTACCAAAGAAATGGAGTTAAACACGAAAACTTAACATTGTAAACGCGAAAACTTAACATTGAAAATGGCGAAGTCGACTGCGCGGAAAAAATGGGTCAAGTTAAAAAAAAAAGTAACATGTTGGATAGTGATATGTGGTGGGCACCCCTTGATTATGAAGCTGTGAAAGTTTGGTGGTCCTAGGTGGTACAGTACCAAAGAAATGGACTTAAACACGAAAACTTAACATTGTAAACGCGAAAACTTAACATTGAAAATGGCTAAGTCGACTGCGCGGAAAAAATGGGTCAAGTTAAAAAAAAGTAACATGTTGGATAGTGATATGTGGTGGGCACCCCTTGATTATGAAGCTGTGAAAGTTTGGTGGTCCTAGGTGGTACAGTAACAAAGAAATGGACTCAAACACGAAAACTTAACATTGATTGTGGACGCCGCCCGCCCGCCCGCCCGCCCGCCCGGCTTTCGCCAATCCAATAGCCTGGATTTTTTTTAAAAAAACCTGGCTATAAATTTATCCTTAAATTGAAAATTTCTCCGTCAAAGTATACTTTGCTAGATAAGTATACTTTGCAATGTGAAATAGGCTACGGGTGGCAATTTTGACCTTACATGTACATGCCACAGGCGATTCTAGCGAGTCTTGGATGGTCAATTATTGTTTGTATATACATAAAACACCTTTATAAACAATGTACAAAACAATTCAACAGTGCCCGGGTGTAAATATAATAATACTTAGAAAGGTACAAAACTCCCATTCGCCACCATTGGAACGAAAAGCCACACAATGTAGACAATTGGAACGCGCCTATACAACGCATTACAGTGTGTCGAAACCGCTGCTTGGGGTGGGTTTTCGGCATAGATTTTACAGTTGCTAATACATTAACATAAATCTCAAAGATTTCGAGTGTAAACTGTACTAAAAACGCGTCTCACTAACCTAAATTCGCTTTTTAAAATCATACACGTTCACTTCCGCATTCTCAATGACTATTAGCCGCCATCTTTGAAAATGTTTCAATCACGTGCACGCAGTGGTTTGGTTGGTTACTGGAGACTGACGTCATTTCCATTAGCCAACCAAATCAGTGCGTGTCACGTGATTCGATATTTTCAAAGATGGCGGCTAACATTCATTTTTAATCAGGAAACGAAGGTGTATGATTTTAAAAAGCGGATTTAGGTTAGTAAGACGCGTTTTTAGTACAGTTTACACCCGAAATCCTTGAGATTTATGTTAATGTATTGGTTCTGAACTGATAGAGATGCGCGGTTGTATCAGGCTATTTTGATATGCAAATGAGGCAGGACGTTTTTTAAATGATTTACTAGTACATTAACTAAATACGTCAACTGAGTAAATATTATATCGAACATATAAATTATGATCATTACTCATCCAACAAATAAATAATGTCAGAGAATAAATAGGTGTTTCCATTAACATTCTAAGGACACACAGTTATCGCCCCATATATCAAATGGGCAATTCAAGTTTGATATAACTAGATTGGTCAGTAAGCGAGGCTTACGGAATATACCCCCCGCGTGGGCCCAGGTACCCCTAAAATATGTACAAATTTCCAAGTGTGTGGGCTTGTGACCTTGACTCTGGGAATAGCGCGAGCGGCATGAACGTGAATTTGTCACAGGGTGGTAGAGGTCCATTGGAGCAATGAGTGTGTGAAATGTGAAGCAGATCCGAGCAAGGAAATAGAAGTTATAACCGATTTCTCTGATGTTAAGTTTTGTTAAAGAGAATACCGTATAACTCGAATTAACGCCCCCGGAGGCGTTACATTTTACAAAAGGGGGGGGGGGCGTTTATTAGCCAGTAAAAAAAAGAAAAAAAAGACAAAAAAAAAGGAAAAAAAAAATAAAAAAAAAAAAAGAAAAAAAATGACCAAAGACGCCAATTTCAAACACAAATAAGGATTTAAGGATTATTTGTGTTTGAAATTGGCGGTCATTGGTAAAATTATTATTATTTTTATTTTTTATTGGGGTGGGGGGGGGGGGGGGGGGGGCGTTTATTAGCCAGTAAAAAAGAAAAAAAGAAAAAAAGAAAAAAAAAAAAAAAAAAAAAAAAAAAAAAAAAAAAAAAAAAAAAAAAAAAAAATTACCAAGGACCGTCAATTTCAAACACAAATAGGGATTTAAGGATTATTGTGTTTGAAATTGGCGGTCATTGGTTAAAATTATTATTTTTATTTTTATTTTTTATTGGGGGGGGGGGGGGGGCGTTTATTAGCCAGTAAAAAAGAAAAAAAAAAAAAAAAAAAAAAAGAAAAAAAAAAAAAAAAAAAAAAAAAAAAGAAGAAAATTACAAGGACCGTCAATTTCAAACACAAATAGGGATTTAAGGATTATTTGTGTTTGAAATTGGCGGTCATTGGTAAAATTATTATTATTTTTATTTTTTATTGGGGGGGGGGGGGGGGGGAGGGGGGGGGGGGGTGGGGGGGGGGCGTTTATTAGCCAGTAAAAAAGAAAAAAAAAAAAAGAAAAAAAAAAAATAAAAATTACCAAGGGACGCCAATTTCCAATTTCACAAATAAGGATTTAAGGATTATTTGTGTTTGAAAATTGGCGGTCATGGTAAAATTATTATTATTTTTATTTTTATTGGGGGGGGGGGTGGGGGGGGGGGGGGGTGGGGGGGGGGGGGGGGGGGGGCGTTTATTAGCCAGTAAAAAAGAAAAAAAAGAAAAAAGAAAAAAAAAAGAAAATTACCAAGGACCGTCAATTTCAAACACAAATAGGGATTTAAGGATTATTGTGTTTGAAATTGGCGGTCATTGGTAAAATTATTATTATTATTTTTATTGGGGGGGGGGGGGGTTTTTTGGGGGGGGGGGGGGGGGGGGGCGTTTATTAGCAGTAAAAAAGAAAAAAAGAAAAAAAAAAGAAAATTACCAAGGACCGTCAATTTCAAACACAAATAGGGATTTAAGGATTATTTGTGTTTGAAATTGGCGGTCATTGGTAAAATTATTATTATTTTTATTTTTTATTGTTGGGGGGGGGGGGGGGGCGTTTATTAGCCAGTAAAAAAGAAAAAAAAAAAAAGAAAAAAAAAAAAAAAAATTACCAAGGACCGTCAATTGCAAACACAAATAAGGATTTAAGGATTATTTGTGTTTGAAATTGGCGGTCATTGGTAAAAAAAATTATTATTTTTTTTTTTTATTTGGATTTTTGGGGGGGGGGGGGGGGGGGGGTTGGTTTATTAGCCATTAAAAAAAGAAATAAAAAAAAATTACCAAGGACCACCAATTTCAAACACAAATAAAGATTTAAAGACTATTTGTGTTTGAAATTGGCGGTCATTGGTAAAAAAAATATTTTTTTATTTGGGGGGGGGGGGGGCTGTTTATTAGCCATTAAAAAAAAAAAAAGAAAAAAAGAAAAAAAAAAAAGGTTTTTTACAAGGACCGCCAATTTCAAACACAAATAAGGATTTTTTATTTTTTTTATTTGGGGGGGGGGGGGGGGCGTTTATTAGGAGGGGGGTGGGGGGCGTTAAGCCAAGGTTATACGGTGTATGTGACGTTGACTCGAGATCAGCGGGGATTTGTCACAGCATTGAAATATTAAGTATTTTCCATGAAAGAAATAGAAGTTATAACATATTTCTCTGATGTTAAGTTTTGTAAAGAGTATGTGACCTTGACCTTGGGAGCAGCGGGGGTTGGACACTCGTAGATTTGTGACAGCATGATAGTACAACCTTAGAGGAATGCACAAGTGAAATAATAAGAATTTTCAATGAAGGAAATAGAAGTTATAACTTATTTCTCTGATGTTAAGTTTTGTAAAGAGTATTTGACCTTGACATTGGGATCAGCGGGGGTTGGACGGTCATGGATTTTGCACAGCATGGTAGTAGAGCCTTACAGGAATGCAATGTGTGAAATATTAAGCATTTTAGATGAAGGAAATAGAAGTTATAACAATATTTCTCTGATGTTAAGTTTTGTAAAGAGACTAAGTATTTGACCTTGACCTTGGGATCTGCGGGGGTTGGACGGTCGTGGATTTGGCACAGCATGGTAGTAGAGCCTTACAGGAAGGCATGTGTGATATATTAAGCATTTTAGATGAAGGAAATAGAAGTTATAACAATATTTCTCTGATGTTAAGTTTTGTAAAGAGACTAAGTATTTGACCTTGACCTTGGGATCTGCGGGGGTTTTGGACGGTCGTGGATTTGGCACAGCCATGGTAGTAGAGCCTTACAGGAATTGCATGTGTGAAATATTAAGCATTTTAGATGAAGGAAAATAGAAGTTATAAGAATATTTCTCTGATGTTAATGTTTACGGACTAAGTAATTGACCTTGACCCTGGGATCTGCGGGGGTTGGATTGGGTCGTGGATTTGGCACAGCATGGTAGTAGAGCCTTACAGGAATGCATGTGTGAAATATCAAGCATTTTAGATGAAGGAAATAGAAGTTTATAACAATATTTCTCTGATGTTAAGTTTATCCGGGCGGAACGGGGTACGGACGGACGCGGGACGGCACGGACGGACGGGACGGGACGGACAACCTGACTCCCAGTAATCCCCCCCTCAAACTCGTTGCGGGGGGTATAAAAAAGTATTTAAATTTTTTTTATGTAAATTAATTTTCATGTCCGGTAATGTAAATCATCGGGAATGTAGTGCCCCAGAAAAAAATGTCCCCTCTAAAGAATGGACAAAAAATAATATGTCTCCCTATATTACAACCTGTGATGTGGGCATCCAGCTTCAATATATATCACATTACATCATCAGTAGCCTATTTCACCAACATTGCAAAGTATACTTTTCTAGCAAAGTATACTTTGAGGGAGAAATTTTCAATTTAAGAATAAAATTATTAATTTTTATTATACTGAATTTATTACATTATCACAGCCATTTTGGCTGTGATAATGTAATAAATTCAGTATAATAATTTTGCATACTTTTAATCATCAAATATATGCAGTTGTTAGTTCTATATGAATTAATGCAATCCAGGCAAAATAAATGATTACTCCCTCAAAGTATACTTTGCTAGAAAAGTATACTTTGCAATGTTGGTGAAATTGGCTACAGGCATGTAATATCCTTCAAATAATTACTTTTGTAAAAACTTGTGGAAAAGATCATCAAATATCGTCACCAGCTGGCGAGAACTGTCATCTGTGCTCAACAAATTCTCCAAACGTGTCAGGTGATCGGTCAGAATCTTATACATTGTAGACCCTGTCTTGGCACACCTGTCAATACACAACTGTCAATTTAATTGGATTGAGTTGTTGGTTGGCTGGCTGGTTGGCTGGCTGGCTGGCTGGGCTGGGTGGGTGGCTGGGTGGGTGGGTTGTGGTTGGTTGGTTGGTTGAACATTATACAGTCTGAAATGTACCTGTCTGTGAACAGCATTGTATTGCCTGTGCAGTATTAGGCCATGCCTTTTATTTAATGGTTTTTAACGACCTGTCATTTTAGGCCCTTGTGATAGGGGGAAAATCCCAAATCAGAACTGAATATTTACAAAATATATTCAGCCCTGAAATTAGAAAAACCTGACCTAGTGCCAGGTACTGGCCACACCAGTCGCTTTGCACCACTCGCTAAAAGTAATAGAAGTAGTACTAATCTTACTACTGTTATAATTGGTATAAGCGGATTCAACTCTCAAGTAACAAGGAAGCCAAAATTGTACCTGAGGGCCAAACCAGGGATATCAGTAGCCTATATCACCAACATTGCAAAGTATACTTATCTAGCAAAGTATACTTTTCCTGAAATGCATTATTTCATATAGAACTAACGACTTCATATATTTGATGATTAAAAGTATGCAGAATTATTATACTGAATTTAATACATTATCACAGCCAAAATGGCTGTGATAATGTAATAAATTCAGTACAATAAAAATTAATAAATTTATCCTTAAATTTAAAATTTCTCCCTCAAAGTATACTTGGCTAAATAAGTATACTTTGCAATGTTGGTGAAATAGGCCACAGGATTCCGGTAAGGATGAAACCAATGGTGAAATTTACGCTTCACATTCTCCCAAGCAACCGCCCACGCCACACCTTTTAGCCACTGGCACATTAAATTATGCCAGGATGCATAAAAAATAATTTATTGTGCATAGCCGGCACATAAAAAATATCGCAGGGAAGTGTCTACTACCAATGGGTCAAGGTTACTCGAATGACCCAGGGTGCATCAATCTATCATTGTGAGAAAGCAACTAATGAACTTTAGGAGATATGTGAAATTTGGACATATGTCCAAATTTTGATGGACATGACCTATATTTCAAGGAATGTAGGTCAAGTTCACCTGAATAATAGTTAGGTATCAATGTCAGCAAGCTACTGATGAAGTTTGGTGAAGAGCCACTAACAAATGAAGAGATATGCGAAATTTGGACGTACATCCAATGTTTTGATAGATATGACCTACGGTAAATTTCGATAAAAGTAGGTCAAGGTCACCAAATGACCCAGAAATTTGAATGTATGCCCACAGTTTGACGGACCTGACCTATACTTCAAAAAAGTAGGTCACAGTCACTTGAATGACCCAAGGCGGTTAGGTATCAATGTAAGGAATTCTGGCAAACATACAATGACGAAAACGGAATTGTGACTGCTATGCCTCATTTTCCTCTATAGTGGGTGAGACGAATATCAAGAATTTTCGTTGAGCCGATAACGTAATCGGTCAGTAAGGAAGCCAACAACAAACAGTGTGTCCTATTTTGATTGGCTGGTGTTGTTTGCGAACCACAAGGTATGTTCTCAATATTTGTGCTAAAAAACTATAGTCTGTTTCACGAAAGCTGCCCAAATTTTACGGCCATATCAACAATTCAAAAACCATATTTTTTTCGATAATATTAAATTAAAGGAAAATTTAAGAATGAGCCTTCTTTTTATTTCGTGAAATTTGGTCAAATATTGATTTTATTGCGAAAAACAATTGGGGAATTTTTTTTGAATTTTAGAAATACTGCACCGATTTTTAAAATTTAACTTTTGTTTTCTTAGTTAGATCATATCCAAGCTATTTAGTCGGGTTTCGGAGTCAATTTCCAAATTTTTCGTTTTTTTACTCCTCCCACACTTCCTTACCACTTTTTCCCCCATGTTAAATTCCCATAGACAAATCAATTTTTCGTAATAAAATCAATATTTGACCGAATTGCACGAAATAAAAAGAAGGCTCATTCTTAAATTTTCCTTTAATTTAATATTATCGAAAATAATATTGTTTTTGAATTGTCTATATAGCCGTAAAATTTGGGCAGCTTTCGTGAAACAGACTATAAGTAGTTTAATTGGCTGAAACTGAGCTATATCTACCTTATTACAGGGGTGGGAAAAGTTCCAAATGCCAAATCCTGAAAGTATTAGTATTTTTATGCAATTAACAGGAACCCCAAATCCTGATTTCAGGATTTACAGTGAAACCTCTCTAAACCAGACACCCTGGGGGTGGGGGTTCCACAGAGGTTTAGAGAGGTTCCACAGCAAATCAAGTTTGTGATCACTCTGCGACATAGTTTAGTGGTTTGCAATCATGAACACACATTATAACTAGAGCGACATTCCAGTGAAAACCATTCAATTTAAATACTCAGATTTTTCTAAGAGTCTGGTTTAGAGAGGTTTCACTGTATCCTGAAAATTCCACCCGTTACTTTTGAGCAGGAGATTACAGTAAATACTTGTAGACATACCACAACTCGACTTGAGACAGATTCTTGTGGGACTCAAGCTCAACGTAGGCAAGAGTGTGTTGTCGACGCCAGGCATCCAACTGTTTAGACAGTCCCTCAACAAGGATCTCTAGTTCATCGTACAAGATACTCAGTTGATTTACCACTTGCTGAAACCAAGCGAGCATGAGAAACGCCATGTGGTTTTGTACCTAAGAACATGCACAATTTTTCATGAAATATATTTACAGAAACTACATGAGCCCTCACCATTCGGTGGTAGGGGCATAAACAAGAGCTGTAGGAGAACAGCATAGCTCGACTACGAGGGTTGTTGATGTACACATAGCTTGACAAAGAAGGTGGTTGCGGCCTGCATAAAAACCTTAACCAAGGTTGACTAAAAAAATTAACCAAGGGAAATTAAGTAAGTAATTCAAGGTTAAATGTAGGTCAATGTCAGATATAGTCAGCGGTTATTGATGTACATCACTAGGAGATAAAGTTTTCCAAGTATGGTTGCTGTAGGCCCAGGAGTATTCCATATACAAGCTAGAGTAAAAACCGTAACCAAGGGGAGATAACTAAGTAATCCAAGGATAAAAGTAGGTCAAGGTCAAATATAGGTCAGGGATTATGTATGTACATCACTAGGAGATGAAGTTGTCCAAGTATGGTTGATGTAGGCCCAGAAGTATTCCATATACAAGCTTCACTATAAACATTAAGCAAGTAATTCAAGGTTAAATGTAGTTGAAGGTAAAATAAAGGTCAGGGGTTATTGATGTACATCCCTATGAGAAAAAGTTATCCAAGTATGGTGTCTGTATGCACAATAGTATTCCATCTACAAGCTTGACTAAAAACCTTAACCAAGGTTGAGTAAAAACCTTAACCAAGGGGAATTAAGTAAGTAATTTAAGGTTAAATGTAGGTCAAGGTCAAATATAGGTCAGGGGTTGTTGATGTACATCACTAGGAGATGAAGTTGTCCAAGTATGGTTGGTGTAGGGCCATGAGTATTCCATCTACAAGCTTGACTAAAAACCTTAACCAAAGAGAATTAAGTAAGTAATTCAAGAAGAAATGTAGGTCAAGGTCAAATATAGATCAGGGGTTATTGATGTACATAACTATGAGAAAAGGTTGTCCAAGTATGGTGTCTGTATGCACAATAGTATTCCATGTACAAGCTTGAGTAAAAAGCTTAACCAAGGTCGAGTAAAAACCTTAACCAAGGGGAATTAAGTAAGTAATTCAAGGTTAAATGTAGGTCAAGGTCAAATATAGGTCAGGGGTTGTTGATGTACATCACTAGGAGATGAAGTTGTCCAATTATGGTTGGTGTAGGGCCAGGAGTATTCCATCTACAAGCTTGACTAAAAACGTTAACCAAGTGGAATTAAGTAAGTAATTCAAGAAGAAATGTAGGTCAAGGTCAAATATAGATCAGGGGTTGTTGATGTACATCACTAGGAGATGAAGTTGTCCAAGTATGGTGGGTGTAGGGCCAGTAGTATTCCATATAGAAGGTTGACTAAAAACCTTAACCAAAAGGAATTAAGTAAGTAATTGAAGAGGAAATGTAGGTGAAGGTCAAATATAGATCAGGGGTTATTGATGTACATACCTATGAGAAAAGGTTGTCCAAGTATGGTGTCTGTATGCACAATAGTATTCCATGTACAAGCTTGAGTAAAAAGCTTAACAGGTCGAGTAAAAACCAAAAAAACCTTAAACCAAGGGGAATTAAGTAAGTAATTCAAGGTTAAATGTAGGTCAAGGTTCAAATATAGGTCAGGGGGGGGTTGTTGATGTACATCACTAGGAGATGAAGTTGTCCAAGTATGGTTGGTGTAGGGCCAGGAGTATTCCATCTACAAGCTTGACTAAAAACGTTAACCAAGTGGAATTAAGTAAGTAATTCAAGAAGAAATGTAGGTCAAGGTCAAATATAGATCAGGGGTTGTTGATGTACATCACTAGGAGATGAAGTTGTCCAAGTATGGTGGGTGTAGGGCCAGTAGTATTCCATATAGAAGGTTGACTAAAAACCTTAACCAAAAGGAATTAAGTAAGTAATTGAAGAGGAAATGTAGGTGAAGGTCAAATATAGATCAGGGGTTATTGATGTACATACCTATGAGAAAAGGTTGTCGAAGTATGGTGTCTGGATGCACAATAGTATTCAATGTACAAGCTTGAAAAAAAACCTTAACCAAGGTTGACTTAAAACCTTAACCAAGGGGAATTAAGTAAGTTAATTCAAGAGGAAATGTAGGAGGTCAGGTCAAATATAGATGAGGGGTTATTGATGTGCATCACTAGGAGATGAAGTTGTCCAAGTATGGTGGGTGTAGGGCCAGTAGTATTGCATATACAAGCTTGACTAAAACCTTAACCAAGGTTGACTAAAAACCTTAACCAAGAGGAATTAACAAAGTAATTCAAGAGGAAATGTAGGTCAAGGTCAAATATAGATCAGGGGTTATTGATGTACATCACTAGGAGATGAAGTTGTCCAAGTATGGTGGGTGTAGGGCCAGTAGTATTCCATATACAAACTTGACTAAAAACCTTAACCAAGGCGTGACGGTGACGGTGACGCCGACGCCGGGGTGACAACATAAGCTCTACTTATTCTTCGAATAGTCGAGCTAAAAATAAGTCAGGTTGATTTGAAACTTCATATGCTTATTTAGCATCACCCATCTTCTCTTTCTATAACTCGCCAATGTAGAAGCCTGTCAAGGTCAAGGTCAAATGACTTTGAAATTAGAGATAAAGTTTTTTTTACTTACCTTATAATTATCTCATATATGAGACACGACACGCGATTTTGTACCTTCGGACATGTGTAATTTCATTAAATACGTTTACAAAATTTACAATAGTTTTTCAAAAGTTGACAACATTTTCAGAGTATATTCCGCATGTACGCATGTACTCTGAAAGCTTTGTCAACTTTGGACGCCATTTATGAAAAATATTGTAAACATTTTCAACATATTTCATGAAATTAAGCAGATGTCCAAAGGTACAAAATCACATGGCGTGTCTCAAATGCTTATTTATGCTTCTTTGTCATTATGACATTTTTTTATGCTATAGCCCACCACCCATGCAGTCCCGATGCCAAAATTACTTATAACCCTTAGACCGCTACTCACAACAATTGTCACCTGCTGTTGCTTTTATATCTTGCCTTATTTCTCAATAAAAACATGGTTTGACAGCACTTCAGAATCATTTCCAATGGAAATGATTCTAAAGTGCTGTCAAAGCATGTTGTAAAGTATTCTAAAGTGCTGTCAAAGCATGTTTTTGATGATAAAAATGGAAAATAGAAAATAAACAGCAGACGACAAAAAAATTAAGATAGCGGTCTAAGGGTTAACATTTGTCTCTTGCAAAATTTATATTAGTCTGAAAATGAATAGTTACTTATGGGTCAACTATTTTTTAACCCATTTCGTGCGGGATAACATAATAATAATAATAACAAGGGCATTGTTATCACAGCTAACAACCTTGATAACAAACAAGAGGGCCATGATGGCCCTAATTCGCTCACCTGACTCCATGAACACCAGAGGAGAATGTGACATTGAGTTCATGTGTTTTAAAATAAATTGTGCTATTTTTAGATGGCGGTCATCTTGGATTAAGCGATGACTCTCATTTTACCAAATCTGAAAATGCTTCACCCAAGGATCTTAACTTCCTATGAAGTTTGGCCAGCATCGGCCATGTGGTTCCTGAGAAAAAGACGTTCAAAATCTCGAATAAATGGACCTTTTGGCGGCCATCATGGATGTTATAATCATCCAATTCCGACAAATATTGCACCAGAGCAATCGCCTCATCGATACCGTCAATTTGATATATGACATGAGCATATTCGGTCAAAATTAAAATTTGACCCCACGGGCCACGCCCCATTTTCACAACTTTGAAAGAGCATTGTAAATCGATCATTTCTACCAAGTTTAGTCGAAATCCGGCTAGCGGTTCATGAGAAGATTTTTTAAGAATTTATGCTATTTTTAGACGGTGGCCATCTTGGATTAGCGATGACCTCCATTTTAACAAATCTGAAAAGGCTTCACCCATGGACCATAACATTTAAGTTTGGCTACCATGGGCCAAGCGGTTCATGTGAAGAAGAATTTTGAAATCTCTAATAAAAGAAAGACCTTTTGACAATTCGGCGGCCATCTTGGATGACATAACAATCCGATTTCGACAAAACATGTACCAGAGTGATCGCCTCATTGATACCTTCGATTTGATATATAACATGAATATATTCGGTCAAAATAATATTTGACCCCAATTTGACCCCACAGGCCACGCCCACTATTGACCCCGGGGTCACCATTTTAACAACTTTGAAAGAGCATTGTACATCGATCATTCCTACCAAGTTTCGTCGAAATCCAGCTAGCGGTTCATGAGAAGAAGATTTTTTAAGAATTTATGCTATTTTTAGACGGCGGCCATCTTGGATTAACGATGACCTCCATTTTAACAAATCTGAAAATGTTTCACCCATGGACCATAACTTTTAAGTTTGGTTACCATGGGCCAAGCGGTTCATGTGAAGAAGAATTTTGAAATCTCTAATAAAAGAACGACGTTTTGACATTTCGGCGGCCATCTTGAATGACATAACAATATGATTTCGACAATAAATGTACCAGAGTGATCGCCTCTTTGATACCTTCGATTTGATATATAACATGACCATATTCGGTCAAAAATAACATTTGACCCCAATTTGACCCCACGGGGCCACGCCCATTTTTGACCCCGGGGTCACCATTTTAACAACTTTGAAAGAGCATTGTACATCGATCATTTCTACCAAGTTTCGTCGAAATCTGGCTAGCGGTTCATGAGAAGAAGATTTTTTAAGAATTTATGCTATTTTTAGACAGCGGCCATCTTGGATTAGCGATGACCTCCATTTTAACAAATTTGAAAAGGCTTCACCCATGGACCATAACTTTTAAGTTTGGCTACCATGGGCCAAGCGGTTCATGTGAAGAAGAATTTTGAAATCTCTAATAAAAGAACGACCTTTTGACCTTTCGGCGGCCATCTTGGACGACACGACAATCCAATTTCGACAAAAAATGTACTAGAGTGATCGCCTCTTTGATACCTTCGATTTGATATAGACATGACCATATTCGGTCAAAAATAAAATTTGACCCCAATTTGACCCCACGGGCCACGCCCAGTTTTGACCCCGGGGTCACCATTTTAACAACTTTGAAAGAGCATTGTACATCGATCATCCCTACCAAGTTTTGTCGAAATCCGGTTAGCGGTTCTTGAGAAGAAGATTTTTGAAGAACTTGTGCTATTTTTAGACGACGGCCATCTTGGATTACGTAATGACGTCATTTTAACAAGTTTGGTGACTATAGGCCCAATGATTACCGAGGAGAAGACGTTTGAAAATGTTCACGGACGACGACGACGGAGACGGACGACGGACGACGGACACATTGCGGTAACAATAGCTCACATGAGCTTCGCTCAGGTGAGCTAATAAAAAAAGGTGATCGTAAGTCCTCAGTGACCTTGACCTTGGGCGATCAAACGTGGGTCATATGCATTACGAAGCACCATCCCTAAACACACATGGTTCATAAGTTATTGAAAAATGAAAGGTGTTACTAACGTACGAACACATGTATGTACATGGACCAACGTTATATCCCCTCTTGCCTACACAGGTATCAAAATGTTTTATTTCTTACCATTCATTTGAACCATCTCGTTGAGACAGTTCAAATGAGTGGTTACTAGAGCAAGTGAGCAGAGGCTCACGAATACGACAAACAAATGTAAATATTTAAAAAAAAATGAAGTTTGAAGTCAATCCGACTTACTGTTCCAGAGATAATGGGTATCTAAGTAATTTGACCTTGATCTTGGACATGAAGGCCGCATGGCTGGGTATAGAATACAAATATGGGTGATGATAAGGTAGTAGATTAAGTTTGAGGTCAATCCGACTTACCATTGCAGAGATAATGGGTACCGAAAACATTAATGCAAATATTTCTAAGTAATTTGACCTTAACATTGGACATGACGGCCGCATGGGTGTGGATAAGAAATACCGATAAAGGGTTGCCTGAAAAATGTTAACGCTATGGGATGGACGAACACATGGACGAACACGCGGACGAACAGACGGACGGATGAACGGATGGACGGAATGACGAAGTATATACGAAGTATGTTTAGGGTACAGTTGTTTCTGTCAAAATGTTCCGGGTTTATACGTGTACAAAGTGTTGTGCGTTGCGTATCCGTGGAGTTTCCGTTAGTTGCGTTTCAAACCGTGTGTCGTCTACGTGTAATACGTTTTCGGCCATGCGTTGCGTTTCCCCACTATTGTGCATGCGCGAAAGTCGAACAAACCGTGTTCAACGCATTGAGTTTCAAAAGCGTGTAATCCGTGTACAACGGTTGTAAACGTATACAACGGTTGTAAACAACGCATTGAGTTTCAAAAGCGTGTAATCCGTGTACAACGGTTGTAAACGTTACAACGATTGTAAACGTATACAACGCTAAGGTAAACCGTTTAAACGAGTTAACGCTTTCTTTGACGAACGGTTACACGCTTCTACATGTACACAGTACCGTACACATGAAACCGTGTTATACGTATAACACGTTTCCACAGGTTTTAACGCATTACACGTTTTGGTATGCCAAAACCGTGTATCGCGTAGAATGCGCATGCTCAGATCGTTCTTCGTGTGTGTATATATACTTTAGATAGGTCCCAAAATCCGCACCTGTGCACATAGATGTCCATTTGTAACCACTATATAGTAACCCTAACCCTAACCCAAAGGTGCGGATTTTGGACCATATATGCTAGACTCACTGCAGGGCTTCTAAAAGTTTCAGTTTTCTGGTTCTGGACCGATTTTTGAACTCTCAGACCGATTGAGATTTGAAAACTAGTCTTAAAAATCGGTCCGAGAAAAATTGCCAGTCGGCTGCTATTTCGCTATAAACATGATAAACCTTGTAAATTTACCGGTTTTGACCACCAAGTAATTTATGACACATATCCGCGGGCCATATCCGTGTTAAACCAGTGTGCAGCTCGCTGTGTATTCAGTTTCTCCAAATATCGATTAATCTTAACACACGCGTGGGACAGGTGTATAGAGGATTAGTGACTGAAATAGACTGGCTTCAGCGTAAAGATACGAGAGTTCCTAGACTCACCATTACTGATGATGTTAAAATAAAATAAAGAAACCATGCACTGTGTTTATCTGTGTTCGTAATATTTAACCCCAAGTAACTGACACGGACTATCGGCCCGGGCTATTCCATATTAAGTTAGGAACTGTTACATTACGCTGTATTAGGGGTCATTTTTGTGTATATAAAATGTACATAGGAATGCCGCAGATCCTGATGAGCCGGCTCACGTGATCTACAATTCGCAAACATTTTGATAAACGACAAGGTACATCTGTCGTGTTAAAAGCGTGACTCATTAGGCATCAGGGATTAGGGATCAATTGAAGTGCTAAATCACACCGCCGATGTACTTTGAACTCGATCTGAGGGTATGTATTCGCGATATTTTAAAAGAGACGAAACAAGGACGCCTCGAAGCGATCGGGGCCGAACAGGTATTCGCGTTAAAACGTGTAACCGTTGTACACGTTTCAATGCTTTAATATAGCTACACGCTTCCAGGTAAAGCGTTGTACATGTTTCAACTCTTTCACCTCGCTACATATGTATACGTCAAAGCGTGTTATACGCCTTGAAGCTAAACATATTACACGCTGTAAAACTAAACGGTTTGACAATGTGTATTACACGTGTACGAACCGTATTATACGTTTAAACAACGTATTCAACGCTTTTAAACTAAACGGTTTGACAATGTGTATTACACGTGTACGAACCGTATTATACGTTTAAACAACGTATACAACGCTTTTAAACTAAACGTTTGACAATGTGTATTACACGTGTACGAACCGTATTATACGTTTAAACAACGTATACAACGCTACAGCAAACCGTTGCGTTCGCGTTGCGTTCGCGTTGCGTTCGCGTTGCGTTCGCATTGAGTTTGCAAGTGTTGTCTACGGTGGAACAAAAACGGAGAATGCACTGTATAAAACATATACTTTAGAGTACAAAGAAAATATATAGATTTTTCGTTAGAAAATGGTGAATATTCAGCATGAAATGGGTTAGTATGAAAATATCCTTCCTTACCTGTCTCAGAGATTCAACTTTCTCAGTCTGGTCAACTACGTCTGTTTCATACTGAAGAACCTTCTGCCGAATATTCTGAACTTTACCTTTTCCACCACCCGCATTTAATTCTCCTTCGGCCTGAAGCAATTCCTCTAGTTCTGCAATATAAATAGGTTATTATTTATATTTAGCTCATAGCAAGCTCTGCCTCCTAATTCTGTTGTTCCTTCCTGCTGTTTATTTTTTTATCTTCCATTTTGCTCATAAAAAACATGCTTTGACAACACTTTAGAATGATTCTAAACTACTGTCAAATCATGTTATTATTCAGAAAGAAGACAAAATATAACACAACAGCGGCACAACAGCAGACAGTTTCCCACATTCTAAGTGTTAACATTGACTGCAATTAAACAAAGGTACATGTACATGTATTTGTGACCTACATGTAAGCCCATCACAGGTTCTTCCTCTGTTACGCATCCACATGCAGGTAAGTTTTGAGAGTGGTTCTATGAAAAAAACAAACAAACTGGGAAAGTAATATGAAAATTGATTTGGGACTTGTCTAAGTTTTAAATCCGTTCATGAATTTACACTTACACATGTTTAATAAGAGTGTTTTCTTTTTAACATAAATTTACAGTTGTTTTATTTTCAAAGCCTTGTTTGTGTTTACCGGATACGTAAGTAGGTTTTGGCTATCCAGGTGGACGCTTAACAGAAAAACAATGGCATGGCCTATAAACAAGAAATCGGTAACACTGACGGATATACCCGTCAAAACTTTAACTCAAATTTGAGAAAGAATTTAATGCAAAATAATTCCAGCACAAAAATATTTACACAATTCCCTAACATTTGATTGGCCCGTAGCAAGTCTCTGTCCAAAATTTATATCCCAGTAAACTCCCACGCCGAACTACTTTCCGTAACCGTGAGGCGCAGTTAAAATAATTTTTAAGAAAACGGAAAATAAACACATTTTCTTGATGACTTTATTTCAAATGCTGGAATTATAAGGAATGAATGGCCTTTTTGTTGAATTTATCGGGGATAAAAACTTGGAAAAGTCGCGGGAATACTGGACGAGGCCTTCCGGCCTTCATCCAGTATTCCCGTGATTTTTCCAAGTTTATACCCAGATAAATTCCACAAAAAGGCCATTCATTCCTATATTAAAAACCAGATGGCCGCGGCCCGCATGTCGAGCCCGCCGAGGTATTTGATGGTCTCAGAGTGTAATTATTTGAAGTTTGATTTAAGAGCTGTGGATAGATAGGGTATGTAAAAGCTTAGAATGAAAATATGGATGATAATACAGAATTATTTGAAATAAATCAGAGTAAGTGTTGTGGAGATATAAGGTACGTAAAAACTTTAACACAAATTTCAAAGTCACTTGAACTTGGGCATGTGGATCCACATGGGCAGGCCATAGAATGAAAATATGGATGATGGAAAGGAAATATTGGATGTTTGAAGTAAATTGGAGTAACAATTGTGGAGATAGAAGGTGTAAAAACTTTAACGCAGATTTTATAATAACGCAAACTTCTAAGTCATTTGACCTTGACCTTGGGGCACAGGGGCCACATGATTGGGACACAGAATTAATATATGGATGATGACCAATAAGCATATAAAGTTTCAAGCAAATCTGACTTACAGTTACAGATATAGTAGGTATGTGAAAACTTTTATCGCAAATTTGGACAAAAACTTTAACTTTAAGTCATTTGACCTTGACCTTGACCTTGGGCACAGGGGCCGCATGAGGTATAAGGTATTTAAAAACTTAAACACAGATTTTGGACGGACGGATGTACTGACGCACAGACAGACGGACGCATGGACACCCGGACGTCATTGTGATCATTATGTTTCGCTTTCTGCAAGCGGGCTTGACAATAAACAGATGAATTTTCGGTGGCCATCTTGGATGATGCAATCAGAAGATTTGGACAAAACATTCTCAGAGTGACTGTCTCCTTGATACCTTAGATTTGATATATCACATGACCATATTTGGTGAAATATGAAATTTGACCACTACTGGACCTGCCCATTTTTGATCTCGCGGTAATCATTTTAACAAATCTGAATGAGCATTGACTATCGAAAATTTGACCCCTACTCCCACGTCACAAATATGATCTTAAATCACCACTCATACCGGATCTACTATTAATTAAACATGTTGACTGGTTTGATACAACACTTTTTTATTGAAAAAGTCTGATTATTTTCTTCATTCCTCCATACAAGTATATGTTGTAACCATTCATTTGAAGTGTCTCGTTGAGACGCTTCAAATGAGTGGTAACAACATATACTTACGAACAGAAATAGGAAAATAACAAACGTGAAAGTCACAGTCACAACTATGATCTTAAATCAACACTCATGTCTGATCCACTATCAATTAAACTTGCTGACTGGTTTATTAACCAAATGAAGTCTGTTGATACAATACTTTTTTATTTTCTTTATTTCTCCATAAAGGTATATGTTGCTACCACTCATTTGAACCGTCTCGTTGAGACGGGTTCAAAATGAGGGGTATACAACATAATACTTTCGAACAGAAATATGGAAAATAGCAGAAAAGGAATCTCCAAATTTTTATACTACTGTAATTGTATCCAGCCCGTAATGGGTTAAGGAACACATTTCCTATAAGATCCTCATCTTACTCTGAAGGTTGCTTTCCTCCGACTGTTTACGATGGACCAGTTCATCAACCTGGTTTGTTTCAGCGTCCAGTCGCGACAGTTCTATCCCCAGTAACTGTAAAGATATCAAAATCCAATCCAGTTACTTACAGGTGAAAGGGTTAAGGAACACGTTTCTTATAAGATCCTCTCTATCTTACTCTCAAGCTTACTCTCCTCCTACTGTTTATCATGGACCAGTTCCACAACTCGGTTTGTTTCCACCTCCAGTCTTGACAGCTCTCCCCCCAGTAACTGCAACAATTGATTGATTTATTGGTTTCTAATGGACTATCTAGAGCTACGGTGATTTAATGCCAAGCCAACAGATTCAATCCCACATTTAACCTGCTGTATTAGGGGTGAATGTAACAAATGTGTGCAATTACAGCTAGAGCCAGTGAGCAGAGGCTCCGGATAAGCCCGGCCGCTGCCTGGACCGACAAATAAAAACTTTTAACGTAAATCTTAAGGACGGACGAACACACGGATGGAATGACGGAAAGTATACGCCCCTCGACATATTTCGTATGCTGGGGGTATTACAAGCTTTCCGCATTAATACGATATGTTGAACAATACTTCAGTAACCAAGAACCCACTCTTCGAACGTTCTGGCACAAGGCCTTTATCAAGGAAGTGTAAGTACATGTATTAATACCTTTAATAAATTAGCTTTTGTACCAACATTAATACTAGACATTGTGTTTGTAAAACATGGATGTGCCCCTCCGGAATACTGGACTCTAACTGGAGAAACTATTACAAACTTGTTGATGTAAATGTACACAGACGGATGGACATACGGAACCTTAAGAGCAAGGCAATATGCCCCCCCCCCCGGCTATCGCATAGGGGCATGATTAGCCCAGGCAATCAGTAGATGCAATATATGTTTATTAAAAAAAGATGATATCACTCATTTGAAGTTTCAAGGTAATGGGCGAAGCAGTTGCAGAGCTATAGTACAACGAAAAAGTTTTAACCAAAATATTTCGTTTTGGGCTTGAACATTATTAATTGTTCAATGGGGTTGGGGTGGGGGTGTTGTTACCACTCACTTGAACCGTCTCGTTTGAACATTATTAATTATTCAATGGGGGGGGGGGGGGTTGTACTTTTCTAAGATGAGTTAACAAAATTCCAGCCCTATTCACACCCCAACCCCCTTGGTGATAAATAATGACCAGTTCCTTAGATTGGTATAATACTTGTTACATAATAATGACTGATGGATTGTCAATGGTGTTACATGTATGTTCAACAGCAAAATGTGTGTGGTGGGTGAGGGCTCCCTTGTATATTTAACAATGAAAGTACAAACTTTCCTTCACTCAGGGACACCAATTTGTTTGAATTATTTTGCTACTGGCGTTTTCATGTTGGACATGAAAATGGTGCCATGTGTATGAATGTAATAACGAAATGGTGCCTAAAAGGAGTATTAATATAAACACCAAATCATTTAAATTTGTTAACAAGAAACGAGGCAAAGCCACGAAGGCCAGGTATTTTCCGAGCATGGACACTTGGATAACATAATTATACCCACTTTTTGTAGACTAGATGGCCGTGGCCTGCATGTCGCGCCTTGGGGCGAGGCACGGACACTAAAAAAATAGATATAGTAGATGGAAAAACTTTAACGAAAAACTTTAACCGGACACACGGACGTACGGACGGACGGACGGACGGACGTATGCCAAAATGCCGACGATATCGCGCTTTCCGCAAGCGGGTGCGACAATGATGATAAACACCCATGTGAAGTATCAAGGTAATGGGTGAAGCAGTTGCAGAGATATAGTACACAAAAAAACTTTAACAAATAAATTCAAAGTAATTTGACCTTGACATTGCGCACAGGGGCCGCACGGTTGGGGATTAGAATGAAAATATGGACGATGATAAACACCCATGTGAAGTTTCAAGGTAATGGGCGAAGCAGTTGCAGAGATATAGTACAACAAAAAAGTTTTAACCAAAATATTTAACCAGACGTACGTTAAAAAGTTAACGTTGAAAATGGCTAAGTCAATTACGTAGAAATAATAGGTGAAGGTAAAAAAATGGTCACATGTTGGATAGTTGTATGTGGTAGGCACCCCTTGGTTATGAAGCTGTGAAAGTTTGGTGGTCCTAGGTGGTATAGTACCAAAGAAATGGACTTAAACACAAAAACTTAACATTGTAAACGCGAAAACTTAACGTTGAAAATGGCTAAGTCGAATGCGCAGAAAAAATGGGTCAAGTTAAAACAAGAAACGAGGCAAAGCCACGAAGGCCAGGTTTTTTCCAAGCATAGACACTTGGATAACATAATTATACCCACTTTTTGTAGACTAGATGGCCGTGGCCTGCATGTCGCGGCGCGGGGCGAGGCATGGACACTAAAAAAATAGATATAGTAGATGGAAAAACTTTAACGAAAAAAACTTTAACCGGACACGGACGTACGGACGGACGTATGCCAAAATGCCGACGATATCTCGCTTTCCGCAAGCGGGTGCGACATTGATGATAAACACCCATGTGAAGTGTAACAAGGTAATGGGTGAAGCAGTTGCAGAGATATAGTACACTAAAAAACTTTAACAAAAAAATTCAAAGTAATTTGACCTTGACATTGGGCACAGGGGCCGCACGGTTGGGGGTTAGAATGAAAATATGGATGATGATAAACACCCATGTGAAGTTTCAAGGTAATGGGCGAAGCAGTTGCAGAGATATAGTATAACGAAAAAGTTTTAACCAAAAAACTAATAACTAGACGTACGTTAAAAAGTTAACGTTGAAAATGGCTAAGTCAATTACGTAGAAATAATAGGTGAAGGTAAAAATGGATAGTTGTATGTGGTAGGCACCCCTTGGTTATGAAGCTGTGAAAGTTTGGTGGTCCTAGGTGGTACAGTACCAAAGAAATGGACTTAAACACGAAAACTTAACATTGTAAACGCGAAAACTTAACATTGAAAATGGCTAAGTCGACTACGCGGAAAAAAAATGGGTGAAGTTAAAAAAAAAGTAACATGTTGGATAGTGATATGTGGTGGGCACCCCTTGATTATGAAGCTGTGAAAGTTTGGTGGTCCTAGGTGGTACAGTACCAAAGAAATGGACTTAAACACGAAAACTTAACATTGTAAACGCGAAAACTTAACATTGAAAATGGCTAAGTCGACTACGCGGAAAAAGTGGGTGAAGTTAAAAAAAAAGTAACATGTTGGATAGTGATATGTGGTGGGCACCCCTTGATTATGAAGCTGTGAAAGTTTGGTGGTCCTAGGTGGTACAGTAACAAAGAAATGGACATAAACACGAAAACTTAACATTGTAAACACGAAAACTTAACATTGAAAATGGCTAAGTTGACTACGCGGAAACAATGGGTCAAGTTAAAAAAAAAGTAACATGTTGGATAGTGATATGTGGTGGGCACCCCTTGATTATGAGCTGTGAAAGTTTGGTGGTCCTATCAAGAAATGGACTAAACAGTAATTCAAAGAAATGGACTACAAAAACGAAAAACTTAACATGATTGTGGGACAAGCCGTTCCGCAACCCAAGCCCGCCGCCCAAAACCCGCAGCGTCTGACCGCCGCCCGCCGCCGACGCCCGCCGCCCGCCCGGCTTTCGCCAATCCAATAGCCTGGATTTTTTTCAAAAAACCTGGCTAAAAAAGTAACATGTTGGATAGTGATATTGTGGTGGGCACCCCTTGATTATGAAGCTTGTGAAAGTTTGGTGGTCCTAGGTGGTACAGTACCAAAGAAATGGACTAAACGAAAACTTAACATTGTAAACGCGAAAACTTAACGTTGAAAATGTCGACAGCGGAAAAAATGGGTCAAGTTAAAAAAAAAGAACTGTTGGATAGTGATATGTGGTGGGCACCCCTTGATTATGAAGCTGTGAAAGACGACCGTACAAAGAAATGGATCAAACACGAAAACTTAACATTGATTGTGGACGCCGCAGCCGCCCGCCCGCCGCCCGCCCGCCCGGCTTTCGCCAATCCAATAGCCTGGAATTTTTTTCAAAAAACCTGGCTAAAAATTATATTGCTACAGCTTTTAAACGAGTACTAATGTACATATTATTAAGATTATATAGTATTATTCCTTCTTTATCCGTTTATTATATATAAAGTTATTTTCAAAAATAAATGTTCCACTATAAGCACATTTTGGTCTAGAAAGTTCGTTTTTAGTGCAAGTTTTTATAACTTCAAACTCCTTGTTTGGTGTGTAGCACGAGAGGAAGACAAAATCAAACAATTTATAGGAATGACACAGTATATAAGACAGTAATCTGTGCTGGGCTAATGTTAAACCGGCGATATGTTTTTTTTATGCAAAGTCATGCTGTCAACGCGAATGGTGACACATGATGGTTCACAACAGAAATCTATAGGGTGTATGAAAATTACAGAAATACTTCATAAACAGCTTAAAACCAGTGAATTAAAGAAAATAATTTGAAATAGCTTGAAATTAATCAAATTTTCTTAAGTTTTCTGAAAATACAGAATGGCCTTTCCCGATGTGAAAATTGAATCGCCATGGCGAGCGGGGCGAGTGAATTTTTAAGCCCTGAACACTAATTGGCATCTATTTTAGATTTCACAATGTTAACCTTGTGCCGAAACGTAGGAAGAGGGGGTTCTTGGTAACTGAAGTATTGTACAATTAAAACAACAACTGGCATCGTTAAATGAAGCTAATCCCCTCTCCGATAGCCTTAATAAAAAAAAATCCTCAGTGACCTTGACCTTGGGCGGTCGGACGTGGGTCGTATGCAAAACAAAGCAGCATCCCTAGACACACACTGCGGCCAAATATTATCAAAATCGATGAAGTGGTTCATGAGTTATTGAAAAAAATATTTAAAAAATAATATTTTTGCCTTACAAACAAGCGAGGGTTAATATGTGTATGTTCTTTTCTATGCTTTTAGTAAGCTGCAGATCAATGAATGTGTATAAAATGTGTGAGACCATTGCGGTTTTGAGCGGGTATGTGGTACCGACATTTATATCAAAGTTATAAATATAGTTTACGAAATTCAGACAAAATGGCGGCTATTTTGGATTTACACATTTCTCTTTTTGATTGATAAGCATTGCATAGCATGTCAGCTATCACATATCAGAATTGTGTTTGCTTTAACCCTTACTACGCTGAATTAAATGTTGTCGTCTACTGGAAATGTTTTATTTTCAATATTTCTCGACAAACATCTGGTTTTGACAGCACATGAGAATCGTCTCCAGTGGAGACGATTCTCATGTGCTGTCAAAACCAGTTTTTTGTTAAGAATTAAAGCAAAAATGAAAAACAACAGACGGCAATTTCCGTCAACAGCGTAGGAAGGGTTAACCATTCTGTGACTGCTGAAGTAATTTATTACGACGTTGCATATAAATATCACAAAAGCTGGGTATGCATTTCATACGATCGGCAATAATGCATGATGTCAATTGGGAAGGGACCACTGTTGAAAGTCTCACCCGACATACTAGTGGGATGGAAATACTATGAAGGTAGTTTTCATGCCCTAGGAAAGATTTTGAACTCACAACCTTTAAGTATGGGTGGGGGGGGGGAGGCCCTAACCCCCAATAATGTTTTTGTTGGCGAGGCCTGGCCCCCTCAATAATTATGTAACTTATATTATGAAGCACATATTCTCATCCTCAAACTTACTGAGAATGCAGGAAATGGCTTTCACGTTTCACGCCTCTTAGATTTCAAAAATTTACGGGGGAGCATGCCCCCGGACCCCTCTAGCAACATCAAGAATAGCCCCATCCCCCCTCCTAATAATTTTCAGGTTCCACCACCTATGAAAACACCCCCTTTTCATAAATGGACTAGTCTGAAAATAATTTTACGACCATTGGATTAGTTACAAAATCAACTCATCAAATTCCATTCCAGTTAATTAGGGGTGAAAGGGTTAAATACCATCTCGTGTTCTGCACATTTAGAATGTAGAGCCTCCAGCTCGCTGAAAACTGCTGTATCCTGCTCCATGGGCTCCTCCGGTGTCTGTAAAACACAGAGGCAATACCTGGCTACTGTCTGTTCACAGAGGCAATACCAGGCTACTGTCTGTTCACAGAGGCAATACCAGGCTACTGTCTGTTCACAGAGGCAATACCAGGCTACTGTCTGTTCACAGAGGCAATACCAGGCTATAGCTCTACGTTCACAGGCAATACCAGGCTACTGTCTGTTCACAGGCAATACCAGGCTACTGTCTGTTCACAGAGGCAATACCAGGCTACTGTCTGTTCACAGAGGCAATACCAGGCTACTGTCTGTTCACAGAGGCAATACCAGGCTACTGTCTGTTCACAGAGGCAATACCAGGCTACTGTCTGTTCACAGAGGCAATACCAGCTACTGTGCTGTTCACGAATGCTGCCATTTTGCTGCCAATTTTCTTTTGGCTAGTAAACAAATTAAATCTAAAAAAATATTTACAAAGTATTTTATTTCATGAAATTCCATCAAATATTGATTTGATTGCGAAAAAACGATTATCCTATGGCAATTTAACATGGGGGCAGGGCAAAAAGGACGAGAGGACCTGGAGGATCAAAAAAGGAAAAAAATTCCTCCGGTGTCTGCAAAACACAGAGGCAATACTGGCTACTGTCTGTTCCACGTTTTGCTGCCGACTTTCTTTTGGCTAGTCAACATGTTCTGGGAAAATTGACCCCCGTTCTGCGATTAAGCCCCTGTTCTGGGGCTGACCCCCGATCTGAGTCTTACATTATGAGCCGCGCCATGCGAAAATTGGGCTTAATGACAAATTTTAAATTTTTACTTTTTTGCGTATTCTGCATTGTACATCTTTAAAAAGTTATATGCCACAAAAAATTTAATGTATCCCAATTATTTTACATTTTATAAGCATTTTTTAAGAAGTGTGATGATCAATGACGTCGCAATTGCGACATTTTTTTTATAAACAGCTTATGCATGTGGTGTTCATAAAATACCCGGACAAGTCCCAGTTTTTGTCATCTTTTATCGCATTTCAACCAAATTTGGATATCTCGTAGCCTAACCAATTGTTTACCATTAACCCAAGACAAAGTATGAAAATATTGTTTATGGCCCGTGCTGCATTTTTTGCCTTACAAACAAGGTGAACACAAGTCCTCAGTGAACTTGATCTTGGGTGGTCGGATGTGGGAGGTATGCAAAACAAAGCACCATCCATAGATGCACATAGTGGCCAAATATTATCAAAACTGATAAAGCGGTTCATGAGTTATTTGGGAAAAAAACTTTAACATATTTGCCTTACAAACAAGGTGAACATAAGTCCTCAGTGACCTTGTCCTTGGGTGGTGGGATGTGGGTTGTATGCAAAACAAAGCACCATCCCTATATAGACACACAGTGGGGCCGTACGTGCGTACGCACGTACATACATGGACCAACGCTATATCCCCTCTTGACTATCGGCGAGGGGCTAACATACTATAAGCTAGTTCTACTCAGGTTTGCCATATAGCGGCTTGGTCGACAGACAGACAGACAGACAGACAGACCTTTGTGTATTGGGCAGTCAGACATACCTTTGTATAACGGGTAACCAGCTGGCTCTCTTGTTCAACACAATACAAACAATTTTTAATCCAGGTGTCTCGATCAACATCCTGAAAAACAAAATGGGCAAACCATGTTCATTTCGTTTCCAAGGAAATGAATTTTATGGCTGACTGGGAGCACAAACTTCCTGTAATTCGTCCTGCCAAACAGCAAGAAAATTGCTTAACCCGTACAATGCTGAGTTGTTGTCTGTTGTTTATGTTGTATTTGCCATTATACTCCTAAAAACATGTCGATGGTCTAGTAACATAAGGTCGTAACTGCTATGCTAAAGCATAGCAGTTACGACCTTATGTTACTAGACCATCGATGTTTTGGCAGTACATTATAATTATTTCCAAAAAGTGCCGTCAAACCATGTTTTTAATGAGAAAGAATACAAAATATGGAACAGCAGACAACATTTTCGATCCACGCATTTTAATGGTTAACCCTTAGACCGCTACTCACAACAATTGTTGTCTGCTGTTGCTTTTATATCTTGCCTTATTTCTCAATAAAAACATGGTTTGACAGCACTTCAGAATCATTTCCAACTGAAACTAATAAAAAAACTATCAAAATTGGAACCTTTTTATATTCTATCTGAAATTTATAGCGCTGGGGTACCTTGCTTTTTGAAATGAAGGCGCTGCGGCACCCCAGAACTATAATAGGTAAGCTGGGGAAAGGCCTGCATTTTTCACAATAACAGTAACGGTATTTTTAGAAGTGTCATTGATTGAAACATTTGTATCGATATATTCAAACTAAAATTATCAACAATACATACAATTTCTTATGTTTAAATATGGGTACACCAGTAGCCTATTTCACCAACATTGCAAAGTATACTTATCTAGCAAAGTATACTTTGAGGGAGAAATTTTCAATTTAAGGATAAATTTATTAATTTGTATTATACTGAATTTATTACATTATCAGTAATTTTGGCTGTGATAATGTAATAAATTCAGTATAATATTTCTGCATACTTTTAATCATCAAATATATGCAGTAGTTAGTTCTATATGACAATGCATTTCGGGAAAAATAAATGATCACTCCCTCAAAGTACACTTTGCTAGATAAGTATACTATATATGAAATCAGCTACAGAGCTCCAGATAAGCTGTGTATCGGCGTATTTTATGCGTACTGGCGTATTTTAAGCACTTATTTTAGCACAATACGCATTGATTATCACAAGAATTCAGCCACCGAAGCGGTGTCGCGCCAGGCATTTGATCGTAACATGATCATGGGCATGTGCTAAAGTAACCATCACAAAAAGTGTCAGAGAAGTGCATGCTCAACTCTTCGCATGCTAGCGGCGAAAATATCCGCCAAACGAATTAGGAGTGTATGGTTTATTTCTCTCTGTAAATATGTCTTGAAATTTCATTAGAATTGAGTCCTCAGGACTCAATTCTAATGAAATTTCAAGACATATTCATGATATTTATGGGGAGAAATACATGAAAATATGATGAATTTCTGTCCGCTAGTTTTGAACTATTTATAGCCCACAAGTTTCCCAGCATGCAAAGAGTTAAAACACGAAAAAGGTCAAGGTTGAAGTAACTTTTTGATAGAAAAAAAAATGGCTAAGTGTTTCCACAACTATGTGAAGGTCAAAATGGCAGCATGAGTGTGTTCCTAATGGTCACATGCATCAAGTGTCCAAACATTGAAGGAGTGCGTCAAGTAATATGAAAGTTATAGCATGACGACGAAGCTTGTACAAAGTTTTTGACGCAAAAAAATGGCTACATGTTTCAGCAAATATTTGAAAGTAAGAAAGGTGAAGGTCATGTGAATTGGCGGCATGAGTGTGTTCCTAATGCTCACATGTAAAAAGTGTCCAAATATTGAAGCAATCCGTAAAGCAATATTAAAGTTATAGTATGATGACGAAGCTTGTACAAAGTTTTTGACGCAAAAAAATGGCTACGTGTTTCAGCAAACATTTGAAGGTAAAAAAGGTCAAGGTCATGTGAATTGGCAGCATGGGCGTGTTCCCAATGCTTACATGCATCAAGTGTCAAAATATTGAAGCAACCCGTAAAGTAATATTAAAGTTATAGCCCTATCATTTTCTGATATACACCGCAAATTTGAAAATTACAATGCGGTTAACCTATTTCTAATGCACTCCTTTACTACTGGCGTAGGAATACATATTGAAATAATTTGCGACCGTTCATCAACTAGATTGGTCAGTAAGTGAGGCTTACGGAATACCCCCCGCATGGGCCCTGGTACCCCTAAATATGTAAAATAATATCCAAGTGTGTGGGCTTGTGACCTTGACTCTGAGCTTAGCGGGGGCGGCACGAACGTGAATTTGTCACAGGGTGGTAGAGGTCTATTGGAGCAATGTGTGTGTGAAATATGAAGCAGATCCGAGCAAGGAAATAGAAATTATAACCGATTTCTCTGATGTTAAGTTTTGTAAAGAGACCAAGTATATGACCTTGACCTCGATATCAGCGGGGATTTGTCACAGCATGATAGTAGAGCCTTAGAGGAAGGCATGCATGAAATATTAAGAATTTTTGATGAAAGTAATAGAAGTTATAACATATTTCTCTGATGTTAAGAGACTAAGTATGTGACCTTGACCTTGGAATCAGCGGGGTTGGACAGTCGTAGATATGTCACAGCATGATACAGTTGTTTCTGTCAAAATGTTCCGGGTTTATTACGTGTACAAAGTGTTGTGCGTTGCGTATCCGTGGAGTTTCCGTTAGTTGCGTTTCAAACCGTGTGTCGTCTACGTGTAATACGTTTTCGGCCATGCGTTGCGTTTCCCCACTCTTGCGCATGCGCGAAAGTCGAACAAACCGTGTTCAACGCATTGAGTTTCAAAAGCGTGTAATCCGTGTACAACGGTTGTAAACGTATACAACGGTTGTAAACAACGTATTGAGTTTCAAAAGCGTGTAATCCGTGTACAACGGTTGTAAAACGTATACAACGGTTGTAAACAACGTATTGAGTTTCAAAAGCGTGTAATCCGTGTACAACGGTTGTAAACGTATACACGATTGTAAACGTATACAACGCTAAGGTAAACCGTTTAAACGATTTAACGCTTTCTTTGACGAACGGTTTACACGCATCTACATGTACACAGCACCGTACAGATGAAACCGTGTTATACGTATAACACGTTTCCACGGGTTTTAACGCATTACACGTTTGGTATGCCAACTTGTATCGCGTAGAATGCGCATGCTCTGATCGTTCTTCGTGTGTGTATATATACTTCTAGACTCACTGCAGGGCTTCTAACATTTTCATTTTTCCGGTTCTGGACCGATTTTTGAACTCTCAGACCGATTGAGATTTGAAAACTAGTCTTAAAAATCGGTCCGAGAAAAATTGCCAGTCGGCTGCTATTTCGCTATAAACCTTGTAAATTTACCGGTTTTGACCACCAAGTAATTTATGACACATATCCGCGGGCCATATCCGTGTTAAACCAGTGTGCAGCTCGCTGTGTATTCAGTTTCTCCAAATATCGATTAATCTTAACACACGCTAAAGTGGGGACAGGTGTTATAGCGGATTAGTGACTGAAATAGACTGGCTTCAGCGTAAAGATAATACGAGAGTTCCTAGACTCGCCATTTCTGATGATGTTAAAATAAAATAAAGAAACCATGCACTGTGTTTATCTGTGTTCGTAATATTTAACCCCAATTAACTGACACGGACTATCGGCCCGGGCTATTCCATATTAAGTTAGGAACTGTTACATTACGCTGTATTAGGCGTCATTTTTGTGTATATAAAATGTACATAGGAATGCCGCAGATCCTGATGAGCCGGCTCACGTGATCTACAATTCTCAAACATTTTGATAAACGACAAGGTACATCTGTCGTGTTAAAAGCGTGACTCATTAGTCATCAGGGATTAGGGATCAATTGAAGTGCTAAATCACACCGCCGATGTACTTTGAACTCGATCTGAGGGTATGTATTCGCGATATTTTAAAAGGGACGAAACAAGGACGCCTCGAAGCGATCGGGCCGAACAGGTATTTCGTTAAAACGTGTAACCGTTGTACACGTTTCAACGCTTTCATATAGCTACACGCTTCCAGGTAAAGCGTTGTACACGTTTCAACTCTTTCACCTCGCTACATATGTATACGCCAAAGCGTGTTATACGCCTTGAAGCTAAACGTATTACACACTTTAAAACTAAACGGTTTGACAATGTGTATTACACGTGTACGAACCGTATTATACGTTTAAACAACGTATACAACGCTTTTAAACTAAACGGTTTGACAATGTGTATTACACGTGTACGAACCGTATTATACGTTTAAACAACGTATACAACGCTACAGCAAACCGTTGCGTTCGCGTTGCGTTCGCGTTGAGTTTGCAAGTGTTGTCTACGGTGGAACAAAAACGGAGACTGCACTGTAGTACAACCTTAGAGGAATGCCCAAGTGAAATATTAATAATTTTCAATGAAGGAAATAGAAGTTATAACTTATTTCTCTGATGTTAAGTTTTGTAAAGAGACCAAGTATTTGACCTTGACCATGGGATCAGCGGGGGTTGGACGTCGTTGATTTTGCACAGCATGGTAGTAGAGCCTTACAGGAATGCATGTGTGAAATATTAAGCATTTTAGATGAAGGAAATAGAAGTTATAACAATATTTCTCTGATGTTAAGTTTAGTGACGGACGGACGGACGGACGCACGGACGTCCTTAGGAGACATACATGTGGGGTGGTTCCTAACCCTATCCTAAATCAAACCCCGTAAAGATCAATCGTATATAAAAAAACAACCCCACAAGACAAAATAACCCCACAAGCGCAATTCATTGTGGGGTTAAAACGGAATAAGCATCTCTTAACAAGTCCATCACTGTGGGGTTAACCTCACAATGTAGCTATCGTTTGCCCGTGCGGACGGACGTACAGACAGACACACACACACACGCACGCACGCACGCACGCACACGCACGCACGCACGGACAACCTGACTCCAGTATACCCCCCTCAACTCGTTGCGGGGGGGTATAACAATGATATACCTGTAATGTATGACCATCAGTCAATCAGATTGCGTGATATTTATAGAGTGCATTAGAAAAACTATTGGCTGTTACAGAGAGGGGTTTGTTGTAGGGAGGTGGTCAGCCATTCACGGAGGTTTGACTGTACCTTAGCTGCCTTGAGAACAATAATCTCTATGTTAAATTCATGTTGTCCACTGAGTTCCTCTATTTGGTCATCAACCATCACAGTAAACTTTTTGTACAGCTTCTCATCCATATCTCCCTTGATTTTGTTCAAGCCCTGCTCCTTAAGACTGTTGTTTTCCTTCCTGAAAGATTCATTGGTTTAACTCTTTGCATGCTGGGAAATGTGTGGGCTATAAATACATGTAGTTCAAAACTAGCGGACAAAAAATCATCATATTTTCTTTTATTTCTCATTGTAACTAGATTGGTCAGTAAGCGAGGCTTACGGAATATCCCCCGCGTGGGCCCAGGTACCCCTAAATATGTAAAATTTTCCAAGTGTGTGGCTTGTGACCTTGACTCTGGGCTTAGCGGGGGATGTGAAGCAGATCCGAGCAAGGAAATAGAAGTTATAACCGATTTCTCTGATGTTAAGTTTTGTAAAGAGACTAAGTATGTGATCTTGACCTTGGGATCAGCGGGGATATGTCACAGCATGATAGTACAGCCTTAGAGGAATGCATGCATGAAATATTAAGAATTTCAGATGAAGTTATAACATATTTCTCTGATGTTAAGTTTTGTAAAGAGACCATGTATTTGACCTTGACCTTGGGATCAGCAGGGGTTGGACGGTCGTGGATTTGGCACAGCATGGTAGTAGAGCCTTACAGGAATGCATGTGTGAAATATTAAGCATTTTAGATGAAGGAAATAGAAGTTATAACAATATTTCTATGATGTTAAATTTTGTAAAGAGACCAAGTATTTGACCTTGACCATGAGATCAGCGAGGGTTGGACGGTCGTGGATTTGGCACAGCATGGTAGTAGAGCCTTACAGGAATGCATGTGTGAAATATTAAGCATTTTAGATGAAGGAAATAGAAGTTATAACAATATTTCTCTGATGTTAAGTTTTGTAAAGAGACCAAGTATTTGACCTTGGGATCAGCGGGGGTTGGACGGTCGTGGATTTGGCACAGCATGGTAGTAGAGCCTTACAGGAATGCATGTGTGAAATATTAAGCATCTTAGATGAAGGAAAGTAGAAGTTATAACAATATTTCTCTGATGATAAGTTTTGTAAAGAGACTAAGTATTTGACCTTGACCATGGGATCAGCGGGGGTTGGACGGTCGTGGATTTGGCACAGCATGGTAGTAGAGCCTTACAGGAATGCATGTGTGAAATATTAAGCATTTTAGATGAAGGAAATAGAAGTTATAACAATATTTCTCTGATGTTAAGTTTTGTAAAGAGACCAAGTATTTGACCTTGACCATGGGATCAGCGGGGGTTGGACGGTCATGGATTTGGCACAGCATGGTAGTAGAGCCTTACAGGAATGCATGTGTGAAATATCAAGCATTTTAGAAGAAGGAAATAGAAGTTATAACAATATTTCTCTGCTGTTAAGTTTTGTACTAAGTATTTGACCTTGACCTTGGGATCAGCGGGGCTTGGACGGTCGTGGATTTGGCACAGCATGGTAGTAGAGCCTTACAGGAATGCATGTGTGAAATATTAAGCATTTAGATGAAGGAAATAGAAGCTATAACAATATTTCTCTGATGTTAAGTTTACGGACGCACGGACGGACGTTCTTACATTAGGGTACTTATGTGGCTTATCACATGTTAAATATTAGCCACATAAAACGATTTTTAGCCACATAAAACGATTTTTTAGGTGGCTAATTATAACCAACCCTATCCTTTAACAAGTCCATAACCCTGTGGGGCTAGCCACATAAGTACCCCAATGTGTGCCCGCACAGACGCACGGACGGAGGGGTATAATCGTTGCGGGGGGTATAATAATATAATTGTGCATTTGTGGTAGATTTCAATGTTGCGACACTAACTGGGCATGATACTTTGCACAGCATGGGCAGGAATTGCATGCGTTACCCCACAAGGGAAAAGGCTGGAGAAAAACTGAGTCGGTCTGTCAATATACCAAGCTCCCAATTAATAGGAAAGTTTGGTGACATCCCAATCAAAACGTACAAGAAACAAACCGTACCCGGCCTGCAGTCAGTGAATTAGTTTGGCCTAACTGAAGCTCCAAAACATGACCCACCTAGTTTGGTGGTTGCAGTAGATGTTGATCGGCTGTGGTTAGCCAGCTTTTCTACAAATCTTATCTCTTGCCCGTCATGGAGTCCGAGTGGGTTCATGCAGGTGGCAGCAACAGGCGAAAAGCATGAGAAAAGCTGAATCGAGATTCTTCCATTCATTAATCTAGATCCAACAAACCTGAGCACAATATTTATGGCATTGTGTTTTGCACAAGGCCAATGTGACAAGCATGGGCAAAAGATGTGCATTGTCACATTTGACCACAGAGATAGATCAAAGCCACAGAGATAGTGGCTGCATCGCCAGATCTGTCGAATATAATCACACAATTGGGTGGTTTTCACCTACTGATGTCATTTATGGGATCAATTGGATTCATCATGGCAGGCAGCGGATTAGAAGCATTATGGGAAACTGTGCACAATCCAGGAACTATTAGTCACATGTTAACGGGGCATGCATATGCGAGAGCTGTCCGTGCTCACCTGTTAACTTCAGCTGCCATAACTTCTCTTGTGCTTGAGAAACCGGAATCATCAGATACTGTTGATGCTGAGTCATTACGTCGACTTCATGCATCACTTTTGAACAGTCAAGGTAGTGTAGAAGAGGATGCTAGTCTGGAAGAACTCAGTCATGTACTTGGTAAGTTGATGGAACATGCTGCAAATGACAGTCACACTGGGAAGCTTTGGGTCAACTACTTGGAGCAGGTGAGGTGTCTCTTTTGAGACTACTGATCAGAGCTGAACGCACAGGCGACTGGAGTCTCCATTTATATTGCATAAGGAGAATGATACCCTGTTCCATGCTGCTGGCCACATTGCCTTCGCAAAATCTGCCAGACTCTACCTACAGCAAATGGCACAACTAGAATCTATCATGGCCGAAAAAGACTACCGGTACCAGCAGTTCACTGAAGGTGGGTATTTTACCATTTGACGAACTGATCGCTTTTGGGGCGGTAATTTTACCGATCAGACAATCGAGCAAGAGCTGATGCACTTGTTGAAATCGTCAGGTTGGATGACCCATGGCCGTGGCATCACAGCTAGCTCATTAACAAAGTGGGTTCATGCATTACCACGCTGTGTACCCATATGTGAGAGTCTTGAAACATTCACAGGTGTCCATGCCAGTACATCGGATCAGCACAGGGATTTACATGCAAGCTCGCAATCACGTGATCATAAGGACTACGATACATTTTTGCGATGGTTACGTGCACATTCGCCATTTTCCCACAGTCATTCTAAGTCAGTTGTTGCAATAGCAACTGGTTTAGTTGCCGACAAGTCGGTGAACTGTGACATAGCGTTTGAAATAGGCCAAACAGCAGCAAATTCCATGACAGATAAAACATTCACAGATGTAAAGCTGAAAAGGAACGACAGAGTGCAAACAATCAACACATCGATTAACACAGTCACAGTCCGTGGTCAGCCAGTTGTAGTGAATCCTACTTTGCTCTTCAGCATAATCACTTGTGTCATGCAAAGTCGATCTGAAATGGAACAGTTCTCAGCATATGAGCTGGCACCTCAGCCTACGTCTCTCTTTCATGATGGTGGAATGAGGAGAACTGCCAAAAGTGCACTTGGCACATTGTTGAAATCGAAAGATGATCCACAATCCACGTTTCCTGATGAGGCAACATTTGTCATTGATGGAGCTTTATGGAGCTCACAAGGCAGACACTCTTGACAGCTACAGATATCTAGCGTATAACAATGCAATAAGTCGCTCATCCCTCTCAAGTACGTTCAAGTTAGAATCTCTTCCGCCCACAAGTGCAGCAGCCAAACAACATACCGAACGTATCACCTTGTACAACAATGGATGGGGAATAATCTTTCTCCACTCGAATGGGGCTGGCAGCTAAAGGAAAACTGCTTAGTGCCAACAGAAACAGAAAATCCGATTGCCCCCGCAAAGCTATTGAAAATGGTGTCATGAGCGGATGCGGGAAGCAATGTGGCTGCAGAAAGCTTTGACTTCACTGTTCTTCGCTCTGCAGTCAATGCGACGGACAAACATACACAAATATTATACAAATTTCTCCTGACGCACTCGACGATGATACACAATAAATGTGATGTGCGTCTCATGGTGTAGTTATATATGTTATTGAATTCTGATATCATTGCTTTGGAAAACATTTTGCATATTACAGGAAATACATTAATTTAGTCGGCCATCTTGGCGACCATCTTGATTATATCAGTTAGACGCCATTGGGTACTAAACTGATAGTATACGTCAAAAGAACATGTTCTGACTTTGATACATAGCAGATCTCTGCTTATTTGTAGGTAATTCATGATTGTACTGTTTTGGCGGCCATCTTGAATTCTACATAAACTAGTGGGATTCATGGAGAGCTTTGATATGTTGGGTTTGATGGTATTCTGAATGTTTTGCATGAATATTTCAGCTTTTGCATTTTTTTCCAATTTCAATCCTAGTGCCATTCGGTTAACGCTTGTTTCTCACGTTCTAAGAGCTATGTACGATGCCATTGGCGGCCATCTTGGACGTAAATTTAATGCTAAATTCTCAAAATTTCTGTTAAAGTAGTTAGTTATGCGTTATATTTTATTTGTTTTGGCACATTTCATTCGAATTGGTTTGACGAAAATTGCACTAGTTGTAGTTTTGGCCATTTTTGGTCGCCATTTTGGACGCCATCTTGAATTCTGAATTAAGCTCCACTCAGATTCATGGGGAGTTTTGATATGTTATTTCTAATGATATTCTGAACATATTTTGAAAAATTCAGCTTTGACCTATTTTTTTTTTATCTCAACCCTAATGCTCTTCGCCTACTTGGGCACAAGGGCCGCATGAGTGGAATACAGCATGAATATATTGATGATGACTAATAACATATGAAGTTTCAAGTCAATGTAACTTAAGACTGTGCACAGAGATAAAAGGTATTTAAAAACTTTAACGCAGATTTCGGACGAACACACGGACAGATGGACACCCGGACGTCATTGTGATCACTATGTTTCACTTTCCGGCAAGCGGGCTCAACAATATAGAGAATAGGAGGTGAGTGCCGTGGGGGGGAAAAAAAATGGGGGGGGGGGGAATAAAAAAAAAAAACATATATCTGGATAAGGCTTAGGAAACGGGATGGGCGAGGCTCTGCCGAGCACATCCTGTTTCCGTGCCGCGCCAAATATTTTTTCCCATTCACGGCACTAACCTACTATTCTATTTATCCTGTCAACATCTACAAATGGCTGTAAAATGCGAAAATATAACCCCAGCCACCGCACATATTCATACGCAGTGATTAGGCCGTATTGACAGGATATCAAAAATGTTTCACAGCACCATGTTTCACGGCACATACACACTGTGTTGACGGGATAAAAAACTTTATCCCGTCGACACAGTGCATACGTGCCGTGAAACACGGTGTCGTGAAACATTTTTGATATCCTGTTAATACAATTTGGAGACGCGGCTGGGGTTATTTTTGACATTTTAAAGCTATTTGTAATGTTGACGGGATAAATAGAATAGTAGGTTAGTGCCGTGAATGGGAAAAATATCTGGCGCGGCACGGAAACGGGATGTGCTCGGCAGAGCCTCGCCCATCCCGTTTCCTCAGCCTTGCCAGATATTTTTTCCCATTCACGGCACTAACCTACTATTCTCTATATCTGTCTCCATACCTTCAACATTCTCTGAAGCAAAAAAAAGTAGGTCAAGTTGAAATGGAAATGATTCTAAAGTGCTGTCAAACCATGTTTTGGACGAGAAATATGGAAAATAGAACACAAACAGCAGATGACAAAATTTAATTCAACAGCGTTTATAAGTAGACAAGTTTGAAAATCATTTTGTGATGATTGGATTGGTGGGAAAATTAACATATCACAGTGATAATACCTGTAGTCACAGCACATTTTAAACCATGAATCGCATCTGCGTCGGACAGTCTCCTTGATGCTATTCAACTCTAAGATATGGCACCAGTCTGTGTACAGATTTTCCACAAAATCCTCCTTATTGCGACAACTCTGAAACAGATATAGAAGAATCATTGAGAACACATGTGGTCGACTAGGTGATACAATGGTATAACATGTCAGGGCTCCAGATAAGGAATTAGTAATTGAGTATTGTTACTCCATCATTTCTGAAGCAATTGGGTATTTCAAAATTTTAATTGGGTAAAATTAAATCACACTACTGTTTACACATCAACAGACAGCAATTATTGAGAATAGTTTGTTTCTAAATGAAAACATATCTTGGCATTTCATTAGAATTGTCTCCTTGGTTCCTAGGAAATATTCCCCCCCCCCACCTTCTACCATATGCAAAGTGGATGTGAATGTCTCTTTGTAGAGAAGGAGAAGAATAGCAGGTGATTTTAATGTGTGAAAACGTTCAAAGTGGTCAAGGTCAAAATGTTAAGGTCATATTAAGGGCAGCATGGATGTGTGGCATTAGTCCACAAGTATGCTGTGTTGAAATATTTAAGCAATCCTTCAAGGAATATAGTAGTTATGACAGAATTGAGAAACTGCAGCAAACTTTTTAATGTGGGAAAATGTTCAAAGTTATGAAGGTCAAAAGGTCATGGTCATATTAAAGTTAAGTAATCCTTCAAGGGATATAGAAGTTATGACATAATTGAGAAAGTCCGGCAAACTTCTTAATGTGCCAAACATGTGGACTCACAGACACACAGTCTAAACACTTTATGCCTTCGGTTCTACTGAGACCGGGGTGCATAAAAGAGTGATTAAACCATGACAACAAATGTTTACGTTTTCTATATGCCTACAATCAAAGTGTCTAATATGTATTGACAATAAGGAAGAGAATGTGTCTGATTTTAACTCTTTGCATGCTGGGAAACTTGCGGGCTATAAATAGTTCAAAACTTGCGAACAAAAATTCATCATATTTTCTTGTATTTCTCCCAGTAACTATCATGAATGTCTTGGAATCAGGACTCAATTCTAATGAAATTCCAAGACATATTTACAGAGAGAAATAAAAAATATACTCCAAATTCGTTTGGCCGATATTTTCACCGCTAGCATGCAAAGAGTTAAGCAGCGAATTCAGGTTATCAAGTTAGTGCGAGTTTCATTGGCACAGTTTGCACCCAAAATCTTTCCGATTTATTTATTTCTTGGTAACTGTAAAACTTCTGTCAAAAATCCACATCAAACAGCGATTTCTGAACGTTCTACCACATTGTATCTGTAAGGTCGAATTGACGCGACCATGTGGAGAAATCACACACTGGGGCCGTCCTTAAAAAATTGTTTGTTTCCTGTAATCCGACCCAGAATTTTAGAAGTGGGTCGGTCGGTAGGCAATTTTTTTTTTTTCTGTCACATGACATATTGAATTTAAAAATTATTAATATTAAAAAGGTGCAAGTGTTAAAATATTGTACCTTTTTAATATCAATAATTTTTAAATTCAATATTGCAAGTCTTGCAATAAAAGTATGTCAATTGCTGTATGTGTTGTTGTATGAACATGTATGCCATTTAGGGCCAGAGATTATATTAACCCTTTCAACCCAATGTAGCACTAAATTTAAAAAAAAAATAAAATTGTTAAAAAAAAATAACAAGAGCTGTAGGAGAACAGCATAGCTCGACTACGAGGGTTGTCGATGTACACATAGCTTGACAAACAAGGTGGCTGCGGCCTGCATAAAAATCTTAACCAAGGTTGACTAAAAAACTTAACCAAGGGAAATTAAGTAAGTAATTCAAGGTTAAATGTAGGTCAATGACATATATAGGTCAGGGGTTATTGATGTACATCACTAGGAGATGAAGTTTTCCAAGTATGGTTGCTGTAGGCCAGGCGCGGATACAGAAATAATTGCAGGGGGGGGGTCTGTAATTAAAATTCGGCTTAGCCGACCTCCGCGAGCGCGAAATGGTAAAGTAGGGGGGTCTGGGGGTTCTCCCCCAAAAAATTTTTAGATGCCAGATCGCCGCAGATGCGATTTCCTGACACCTAGGCCACGAAAAAAGTCATCCAACTATTCGAGTATTGTAGATTTTCGTCTTTTTTTCTTTTTTTTGCCGGGAGCAGGGGGGCGTCCGGCCCCCTGGACCCCCCCCCTGTATCCGCGCCTGTAGGCCCAGGAGTATTCCATATACAAGCTTGACTATAAACATTAACCAAGTAATTCAAGGTTAAATGTAGGTGAAGGTAAAATATAGGTCAGGGGTTATTGATGTACATCCCTATGAGAAAAAGTTATCCAAGTATGGTGTCTGTATGCACAATAGTGTTCCATATACATGCTTGACTAAAAACCTTAACCAAAGAGAATTAACTAAGTAATTGTAGAGGAAATGTAGGTGAAGATCAATATAGATCAGGGGTTATTGATGTTATCCCTATGAGAAAAGGTTTTTGTCCAAGTATGGTGTCTGTATGCACAATAGTATTCCAATTGTACAAGCTTGAGTAAAAACCTTAACCAAGGTTGACTAAAAAACCTTAACCAAGGTGACTTAAGTAAGTAATTGAAGAGGAAAAAAAAAAAATATAGGTCAAGGTGAAATATATATCAGGGGTTGTTGATGTACATCACTAGGAGATGAAGTTGTCCAAGTATGGTGGGGTGTAGGGCCAGTAGTATTCCATATACAAGCTTGACTAAAAACCTTAACCAAAGGGGAATTAACTAAGTAATTCAAGAGGAAATGTAGGTCAAGGTCTATAGTATCAGGGGGTTATTGATGTACATCGCTATGAGAAAAGGTTGTCCAAGTATGGTGTCTGTATGAACAATATTGATTCCATGTAGAAAGCTCGACTAAAAAACCGTAAAACAAAGGTTGACTAAAAACCTTAACCAAGGGGAATTAACTAAGTAATTCAAGGTTAAATGTAGGTCAAAGTGAAAATATAGGTCAGGGGTTGTTGATGTACATCACTAGGAGATAAAGTTGTCCAAGTATAGTTGGTGTAGGGCAGGAGTATTCCATCTACAAGCTTGACTAAAACCTTAACCTAAAGAGAATTAATAGTAAATTCAAGAGGAAATGTAGGTCAAGGTTAAAATGTAAGTCAAGGTCAAATATAGATCAAGGATTATTGATGTACATCCCTAGGAGATGAAGTTGTCCAAGTATGGTGGGTGTGGGCCAGGAGTATTCCATATACAAGCTTGACTAAAAACCTTAACAAGGAGAATTAACTAAGTAATTCAAGAGGAAATGTAGGTCAAGGTCTTCTATCCAGATCAGGGGTATGTTATGTACATCGCTATGAGAAAAGGTTTTGTCCAAGTATGGTGTCTGTATGCACATAGTATTCCATGTACAGCTTGACTAAAATCCTTAACCAAGGTTGACTAAAAACCTTAACCAAGGGGAATTAATAGGTAATTCAAGGTTAAATGTAGGTCATGGTCTCAAATATAGGTCAGGGGTTGTCGATATACATCACTAGGAGATAAAGTTGTCCAAGTATGGTTGGTGTAGGGCCAGGCGTATTGCATCTACATGGTTGACTAAAAACCTTAACCAAGGGGAATTAATAAGTAATTCAAGAGGAAATGTAGGTCAAGGTCAATATATAGATCAGGGGTTATTGATGTACAATCACTATGAAGAAAAGGTTGTCCAAGTATGGTGTCTGTATGCACATAGTAGTCATGTAGAAAGCTTGACTAAAAACCTTAACAAGGTTGACTAAAAACCTTAACCAAGGGGAATTACTAGGTAATTCAGGTTAAATGTAGGTCAAGGTCAAATATAGGTCAGGGGTTCTTGATGTACATCACTAGGAGATAAAGTTGTCCAAGTAGGGTTGGTGTAGGGCCAGGAGTTTTTTTATTCCATCTACAAGGTTGACTAAAAAACCTTAACCAAAAGAGAATTAAACTAAGTAATTCAAGAGGAATGTAGGTCAAGGAAGGTCAACATAGATCAGGGGTTTACTGATGTACATCCCTAGGAGATGAAGTTGTCCAAGTATGGTGGGTGTAGGGCAGGGAGTTTTTCATATACAAGTTGACTAAAAAACCTTAAACCAAGGGGAATTAAACTAAGTAATTGAAGAGGAAATGTAGGTCAAGGGTCAAAATATAGACCAGGGGTTATTGATGTACATTCCTATGAGAAAAGGTTGTCAAGTATGGTGTCTGTATGCACAATAGATTCCATGTACAGCTTGACTAAAACCAAAAACCTTAACCAAGGTTCACTAAAAACCTTAATCCAAGGGGAATTAAGTAAGTAATTCAAGAGGAAATGTAGGTGAAGGTCAAATATAGATCAGGGGTTATTGATGTACATCACTAGGAGATGAAGTTGTGCAAGTATGGTGGGTGTAGGGCCAGTAGTATTCCATATACAAGCTTGACTAAAAACCTTAACCAAGGCGTGACGGTGACGCCGACGCCGGGGTGACAACATAAGCTCTACTTATTCTTCGAATATTCGAGCTAAAAAATGGTATACGAAATTGCAATAAAAAAAATTGGGTCGCACCGTTTTTAGCGGGTCGGTCGGGTTACAGGAAACGGAGATATAATTATGGATGGCCCGGTGGTAAATGGGACTTTTAACATTGTAATGTGTATATTGTTGATACACCAGGTGCATTTTACTTGTTTTGTACATTGTTTAGACAGGTGTTTAATGTATGTACAAACAACAATTGACCATCCAAGACACTCTAGATAGTAGAGTAATTCACCGTTATATTTGTAGCGCTCCAGATAAGTTGCGTATTGGCGTATTTTACGCACTTATTTAGCTAAATATGCATTGGTTATCAACAGTGGGAGTACAAAATACTCACAACAATGTGAAAATACGCATTGATTTTCAAATAGAGTAGTGGAAATACTGTAATAAAGTTGAAAATTTAATTAATTGAGCTGCAAAAAATTAATGAATAGGTGAATGTTTAAATTTGTTTTATGTTTGTTTTGATCATTTGTTCCTTTTTAATTTTTAAAATGAAAAATAATAAAGAAATCAATAATCCATTTGTAAAAATAAAAATATTGCATTTAATTTGAAACCTAGAAAAAAGTCGATGGCGCGCCATCGCAATATACCCACTTTCCCCAAAATGCTAAGTCCGGAAAAGGGGGATGGGGGAGTAATCCATGATGGAGGGGGTCGGATAAAAAAAAAATCCGAATTCACTTTGCCGCATCAGCACATCAAAATCGAAGCTACGAACCAATATCAGACGTGTAGGTATTAAGGGGAAAAAGTTTATCGACCTACGAGGAAAAAATAGTGAAAATTCTAAGTCCGAAAGGGGGAGGGGGAGATAATCCATGATGGAAGGTCTGATCAAAAATCGGAATTCACTTTGCACATCATAACGAAGTTACATATCAAATATCAGAAATGTAGGTATTAAGGTTGAGAAAGTTTTTCGACTTACAATGAAAAATAAAAATAGGGGAAAATTGTGAGTCCGAAGGGGGAGGGGGAGATAATCCATGATGGAGGGTCGGATCAAAAAAATCCAAATTCACTTTGCGCATCTACACATGATAACGAAGCTACATAGCAAATATGAGGCGCGGGCGTAGGTATGAAGGTGAAAAAGTTTTTCGAGTTACAAGGAAAAAATGGGAAAATTGTGAGTCGAAAAGGGGAGATAATCCATGTGGGAGGGGGTCGGATCAAAAATCCAAATTCACTTTGCGCATCTGCACATGATAACGAAGCTACATACCAAAATATCAGGCGCGTAGGTATGAAGGTGAAAAATGTTTTTCGAGTTACAAGGAAAAATTGGAAATTGTGAGTCCGAAAGGGGGAGATAATCCATGATGGAGGGTCGGATCAAAAATCGAATTCACTTTGCGCATTGCACATGATAACGAAGCTACATAGCAAATATGAGGCGCGTAGGTATGAAGGTGAAAAAGTTTTTCGAGTTACAAGGAAAAAAAATGGGAAATTGTGTTGTCCGAAAAGAAAGGGGGAGATAATCCATGATGGAGGGTCGGATCAAAAATCCAAATTCACTTTGCGCATGTTCACATGATAACGAAGCTACATACCAAATATCAGGCGCGTAGGTATGAAGGTGAAAAAGTTTTTTCGAGTTACAAGGAAAAAAAATTGGAAATTTGTGAGTCCGAAAGGGGGAGATAATCCATGATGGAGGGTCGGATCCAAAATCCGAATTCACTTTGCGCATCTGCACAATGATAACGAAGTACATAGCAAATATGAGGCGCGTAGGTATGAAGGTGAAAAAGTTTTTCGAGTTACGAGAAAAAAATGGGAAATTCTGAGGTCCGAAAGGGGGAGATAATCCTGATGGAGGGTAGGATGAAAAATCAAATTCACTTTTGCGCATCCTGCACATGATAACGAGCTACATAGCAAATATGAGGCGCTTAGGTATGAAGGTGAAAAAGTTTTTCGAGTTACGAGGAAAAAATGGGAAATTCTGAGTCGAAAAGGGGGAGATAATCCATGATGGAGGGTTCGGATCAAAAATCCAAATTCACTTTGCGCATCTGCACATGATAACGAAGCTACATACCAAATATCAGGCGCGTAGGTATGAAGGTGAAAAAGTTTTTCGAGTTTTTACGAGGAAAAAAATGGGGAAACAAATTTGAGTCCGAAAGGGGGAGATAATCCATGATGGGTGGGGGTCGGATCCAAAATCCGAATTCACTTTGCGCATCTTGCACTGATAACGAAGCTACATAGCAAATATGAGGCGCGTAGGTGAAGGTGTAAAAGTTTTTCGAGTTACGAGGAAAAAAATGGGAAATTCTGAGTCCGAAAGGGGGAGATAATCCATGATGAGGGTCGGTATGAAAAATTCCAAATTCACTTTGCGCATCTGCACATGATAACGAGCTACATAGCAAAATATGAGGCGCTTAGGTATGAAGGTGAAAAAGTTTTTCGAGTTACGAGGAAAAAATGGGAAATAAATTCTGAGTCCGAAAGGGGGAGATAATCCATGATGGAGGGGGTCGGATCAAAAAATCCAAATTCACTTTGCGCATTTGCACATGATAACGAAGCTACATACCAAATATCAGGCGCGTAGGTATGAAGGTGAAAAAGTTTTTCGAGTTACGAGGAAAAAATGGGAAATTTCTGAGTCCGAAAGGGGGAGATAATCCATGATGGAGGGTCGGATCAAAAATCCAAATTCACTTTGCGCATCTGCACATGATAACGAAGCTACATACCAAATATCAGGCGCGTAGGTATTTTTGAAGGTGAAAAACAGTTTTTCGAGTTACAAGAAACGTGACGGACGTAACGGACGGACGGATCGTACGGGACGGAACACCGTGACGGAAAACAATATAACCCGTTTTTTTTTTACAAAAAATGTGGGGTTATAATATTTGGGGAAGTACGATACTCTTCAGACACACAGTTATCAGTAGCCTATTTCATCAAAATTGCAAAGCATACATATCTAGCAAAGTAAACTTTGAGGGAGTAATCATTTATTTTCCCCGAAATGCATTATTTCAAAAAGAACTAACGACTGCATATATTTGATGATTAAAACTATGCAGAATTATTTTTCTGAATTTATTACATTATCACAGCCAAAATGGCTGTGATAATGTAATACATTCAGTATAATAAAAATTAATAAATTTATCTTTAAATTGAAAATTTCTCCCTCAAAGTATACTTTGCTAGAAAAGTATACTTTGCAATGTTGATGAAATAGGCTACTGGAACTGTGTTGTGTGGGGAAACAATTGTTACCTCATTGAGGAACTGTATTAGCTTACTCCCCTCCATCTCCCCACCAATCGCTGCCTCTTCTATATTAGCCGAGGTTGCCGGTGACAACGCCATATCTGGAATTATGGGAAATGCATTGTACTTGTTTTACCCTCAACCCTTAGAATGAGACAAAACCTGTTGTCTGCTGTTGTTTCATATTTTGTCTTCTTTCTCACTAGAAATACATGGCTTAATAGCAATTTCGATAGGATATGATTCTAAAGTGATATCAGATCAAGATTTGATCAGGAAAATAGACAACAGACAACACAATTTAATTCAGCATTGCAAGGATTGTAAGGGTTAACCCTCACTATGCGGGAGACGAAAATCTGCTGTTTTTCATTTTTGCCTTATAATTATTAACAAAAAATGTTTTGACAGCACATGATGAGAATCGTCTCCAGTGGAAACGATTCTCATGCGCTGCCAAAACAGGTTTTTATCGAGAAACATTGAAAATAAAACATTTCCAGTAGACGACAAAATTTAATTCAGTATAGTAAGGGTTAAAGACACGGACTGGGTGTCAGATATGCCTGTAGCCTATTTCATCAACATTGCAAAGTATACTTTAGTAGCAAAGTATACTTTGAGGGAGAAATTTTCAATTTTATGATAAATTTATTAATTTTTATTATACTGAATTTATTATGCATCAGTCAATGTAAGTCCCGCCCCCCCCCCCACCCCCCCCCCATCCCGGGGAAATAGCGGGGCTTATATTTTCGTTGCTGTTAAAGCCCCGGTGAAGGCCCCGCACTGCGGGGCAACATGGTCGGTAAAAGCCCCGGTAAAATAAAATGCCCCGCACTGCGGGGCCATCTGGTGATTTTAAATTGTGTAATATTCTTGCACGAAAATGATGATGTGTTGTAGAGCAAAATGTCACTTAATTTTAAATAGTAGATATCTGGGAACTTTTATTAGTATGGGTGAAAGCATTATTACTACCCAAGCAGCTTTATTCGTTGTAGATGTAATTGGTAGCACATTTGGCCTGCTACTCGTTCTATTTCTAGGGTGGTTGATTAGTGATATAGTTGTTTTTGAAACCGTTACAGTCGATGAATCTGCTGGGTAATGACCGATATGTTTAGTTTGTAAAGTTCGAGTCTCCTAGCACTTTTTGGATTTTCTTGACGAAACGCCGGGTAGGTCTGTTTCCGAACTTCGTGTAGTGCTAGGGCATCTTAGTAGCATGTGTGACGCATCTAGCTCGCCTCCAAATGACAGTTAGGACAAGTTAGGGTCGACTAAGTACAGGGTAAATATGTGTTGTTGCTTTTGAATAGGTACGTTCCTGTTAATAGTAGTAACCAAATAAATAGCCGCTAACCTTTGGCAACACCCACGGACTCTGGTAGAAGGAAGGTCGGATATGTGTGAATAGTATTAAATAGCGCAAAAGTGGACCCTTGCATGATACAAACTTCTTAAACGTATTAACGCACGGCCACACGGAGGTGCAAACACTATTTATGACACCGGCTCTTCGAGACAGGGTTCATAAAAATGTACACCCCCCCCCCCTATTAATAGTATAAAAATGCAGCACTTTATACTTTTACTTACATGGGGAGGGTGTGTGTGTGAGAAATTAGGATTTTTCCAGTGGGGGGGGGGGGGGGGGTGGGGGGGGGGTTCTCGGGTTTTTCCGGGGAGGGGGGGGGGGGGGGGGTCGGGGGGGGGGGGGGGGTCTGGGATTTTCCAGGGGTTTGTTGGGTTAAAGAATCACTTTTCCAGGTGGGGGGGGGGGGGGGGGGGGTCTCGTGATTTTCCAGGGTTGGTCGGGTAATGATCACTTTCCAGGGGGGGGGGGGGGGGGGGGGGGGGGGGGGAGGGGGGGGGGGGGGGGGGGTGGGGGGGGGGGGGTCTCAGGTTTTCCTTCAGTGTGTGGGGGGGGGGGGATGTCCTTCAGAATTTTCCACGTGTTGTGGGGGGGGGGGTGGGGGGGTGGGGATAACCGGATAACGGCAGTGCAATATAAACAGAGGAAATTATTTGAAAACAATTTTGTTTATATTAAACAAAATTTGCCAGTATATTAAAACAGTCCACAGTGAAAGTAGATCGTATTAAACAGTTTAAACCCATGTCACCCTCCCACACACAGTATTCAGGTAAACATACATGTACATATCTTGATAACAGTCTGATAAAACCCCGGTAAAGCCCCGGTAAAGCCCCGGGGTATGTCCCCGCTCAATTTCTTAGCAACAGTTAAAGCCCCGGTAAAGTCCCCGCAGTGCGGGGCATCATGAAAGGTAAAAGCCCCGGGGTATGCCCCGGTAAAGGGTGGCACGATTTACCCAAATCTACCCAAATCTACCCAAATCTTACCCAAATCTTCATGTAATTGCTATATGTGTTAATAAATACAGCTATATACATCATAATAACGATGTTTGTAGTGTACATACATAATATCTGTCATTAATTTGCTCGTACCATGGCCCATTTTAATGTTTTGGTGCAAACTTGAAATATTTCGAAACAAAGGGAGATTACCGTAATTTCCTTTTACTAGGAAGCCAAGGAAGATAATCCACTTTAAAATGACTAAATGGGAAGGATTATTTTCTATTTAAATAAAATTAAATAAAAATTAAGCAGAACCTCTCTAATGTTGACATCCTTGGCGACAGTATGTGTTTTTATAATAATATGTGTGTACAGAATTTTGTATCAGGGAAAACACTGCATTATTCGGTTATTCAACATGCATATATCTCGCCCCGTGCAGGCACCGGGGCGGGATCAACTGATCCTGAGAATAGTGCTGCAGTAGCCATTGCTTGTCGTAAAAGGCGACTAAACTGGCTTAACGATTGGGTTCATACTTTCCGGAACCCACTATACCGGATTTGGCCCTCATGTACATTTTTGGCTTTCTTGTATGTGAGAGTTGAGTCAGGCTATGCCCCATATATAAAAGTAAGATTAGCGCTAATCCTATTACTTTTAGGGGATGGGATAAATGATGCTGGTGTGGCGAGGGCCTGGCACCAGATCAGGTTGTTCTAATTTCAGGACTGAATATATATTTTGATTGTAAATATTGAGTTCTGAAGTTGGGATTTACCCCCCTCGGACAGGTGGATACAGGACACGACCCCGTTGACCTGTCTGCGTGTAGACTCCCTGAGGCTTGTACCTCTATGTCAGAAAAGCGGACGTTAAACCCTATTCACTCACTCACTCACTCAACATGCATATTTGAAGCTGTGACGGGAAAAATGGAGTTTATGGGATTCGAGACCAGTGTAGATCCAGATGAAATAACACACTCTTAAATTAAAATTAAATTTGCAATTTCAATTATTCATACAATAAACGGGACATTACCGTTCTCTTAAATATATGATACGTTAGGAACCTGGTTTGTTCAATAGCTTTAATTTGGAGTTTTGTGATCAGATAGCAAACTCGTATTGGATCGAAATTAAACTGTGCGGATGCACGGCCTGGATCCACACTGATACAAACATACTATTTGCGAGCCAAGCCTCATCTACACTAGTCACAAAGCACATAAACTCCATTTCTTCAGTCAGAGTCGATAAGCAATGATACATTGAACGTTTAGACAACTCAGACATACTTAATGAGGCACGATCACGGTAGTCTCCCTTTCTAATAATACTATATCGGTCGCTTTATCGCGGAAATATGTGCTTTCTTCTTCGTTTTTTCATCTAAAAACTTCATATCAGGTGACATACTATCGATATATGGTAGAAATAGTATATAATATAATAATACAAGTTGTTTTTAATGAAGATTTGGGTAAGATTTGGGTATATTTGGGTAAATCGTGCTGCCGCCGGTAAAGCCCCGCCCCTCCCCCGGAGGGGGGGGGGGGGGGGCGGGGATTTACATTGACTGATGCATTACATTATCACAGCCAATTTGGCTGTGATAATGTAATAAGTTCAGTATAATAATTCTGCATACTTTTAATCATGAAATATATGCATTTGTTAGTTCTATATGAAATAATGCATTTTAGTTAAAAATAAATGATTACTCCCCCAAAGTATACTTTGCTAGTAAAGTATACTTTGCAATGTTGATGAAATAGGCTACAGGAGAGTGATGAAACCGAATAGGAAACAAGAGTGCCGCCGGAGGTCACAATATTCGCCAGTCGAGGCCACAGGTTGAAGTAACGGACCGAGGTCTATAAATGCATTAAATATGCCTAAAAGCATCAATAAATGAAAACAAATAATTAAAAGCTAATTAAAATTACATAATTTACACTTACCGTATTCTGTTCTCTCCAATAGTGTGTAGTCTTGTGTCAGTCACACAGGTGTGGCAGTGTAGTGCGTGAATCATTGTTTGACCTGGCCTCTGTGCAAACTGGTGCAAATAAACACATTTTGTTCCTCAGAAATGTCAACTGTCTGTTTGCGGAAAACAGCTTCTCTCGAATGAAACAAGAAACGAAACTTCTGATTGGACATTCAACAATAGGTGAGACATGGATAACCAATCAGCTTCACGATAAACATATCGCTAATTCGGGAATTCCACATAATCTATTAATAGAACATCTCAATTGTGGGGAATTATAAAAGATTTCAAACGGGAGTGGAATAGGAGCCTGACTAGCGGCGTGCGTTTTGTCCTTGAGCAAGACACTTTATCCACACTGCTCCAGTTCACCCAGCTGTAAATGGGTACCGATAATTCGTAGTTGCTCTGTAAATACGAATTACCGGCTTCTCTAAAAAAGGAGACGGCATGCAAGGTCCTAGAGCCAGTGCCGCCGTTAAATATAAGCTAAAAAAAAAAGTGGAATATGTCCAATTTGTGTTTTATTGAAATCAGATACATAAATACATAGCCTAAATCCCTGCTGAAATGTTTATATCAGGGACGTAGTATTGCGTGTATGTTTTATTATGCCATACTAGCGTATGTACATGTTCTATTATGTGCCGGCCTCTATTTCAGTCTGAGCCAGGCCCACCACCCTTAACCCTTTCAACACACATGCATGTATAGTGGTATTGGCAAAAAGTGTAGATCCAGGATCTGCACTTTTTGCAAGTAATTTTCATAATGCTGAGAACAAAAACGGTGTGTTCTCACTTTCCCAACTTTCTATATTTCAGGTTCCGTTTTTGCAGGTTGGGAAAGTGAGACACTATTGTTATGGTTAACAATATATTTAATTGGAGATAATTGGTCAAACTTGCTATTCTGCACAGCGGAAAGTTTAGCACTGCAAATGGGATCAAAATGAAATAAACTGGTGTTCAAAGATAGGAAATCAGGGGGCGGCGGAAGCGGGGAAGGGGGGGGGGGGGGGGGGGGGGGGGGGCTGGGGCCCGCCCGCCCCAATAATGGCCTAGCCCCCCCCCCAATAATTCTGTAAATTTTGGATTTTTTATTCTAATATATTTGTGTAATCATGAGTACTGGGAACTTTGCTGAGAACTTTGCTGAGAATGCAGGAAATGGCGTTTCACACCACTTGGATTTCAAAAATTTCCGGACCCCCCTAGCGCTATCGGGCCCTTCGGGCCCTCAACATTGGTCCTCCCCCAATAATGTTCGGCTTCCGCCGCCTATGGAAATGTACATTTATTAGCTTAAAAAAATCAAGACATCTATGTCTTGCATAGTATAAGCATATTTGTTCTTATTTATCACATATTTTTAGGCACATTTTTTTGTTATAAATCACATAAATGTGTACATTTTAGCACAACTTAATTTCATTTATATCCTACATTTTGTATACTGTTTTCATTTGTCATTGCAATAGAGATCAGTAAAGCCCATGATCAGTGTATGTATGCTAATCTCAGGCTAAACTAGTCGCAGGCCGGCTAAGTTCAATCATTTATTATTGCATATACATTTGTAATAGGCTTTCACAATGCAATAACACGGTGTATTAAAATCATATTACACTAGTGAAATAAATATGCAAATGAGAGCGCTACAGAAAATAGGTTCAACGTATCGTGCTATGTTTTTGCAATAAACACATCTTACATTGGTATTGATTTAAAGGTACATGCCCACTCAGTAGGCACAACGTGTTATTTATATCAGAGACATCATCTGAGACATTTTCTGGCAAAATAAACATGCATTCACCATTACCCTCTACGGAAGCCCATTAGGGCCACTTCACTTTTTTTTAATTTCCATTTATTTAAGATGTTTTCTTGAATTTTCAAGTTCTTTTCTTGAATTTTCAAGATTTTACCTTGAATTTTCAAGAAAAGATATTGAAAATTCAAGAAAAGAACTTGACAAAATTCAAGAAACGAACTTGAAAATTCAAGAAAACCGAAAAGATCTTGAAAATTCTAGAAAAGAACTTGAAAATTCAAGAAAAGATCTCGAAAATTCAAGAAAAAAGTAAAAAAAAAGTGAAGTGGCCCTAATGGGCTTCCGTAACCCTGCGTATTGATTGGCATTCTTATACATTTTATTTCAGACGCAAATTTCCACACTGATATCAGGGGCGATAACCGTGTTTCCTTAAAATATTAACGGACACTACTATTTATTCTCTGTATTTATTTGTTGATGTGTAATGATCATACTTTATAATCTGTCGAAAATATTAATTGTTAAGGTGACGCATTTAATTAGTATAAATAATTAAAAATAGCATGCCTCATTTGCATATGAAAATAGCCTGATACCACCGCGCGTCACTCATAATCAGTAAAATAAATATTACTAAATGATTATTATCCAAGCATATTTGCTTGGATATAGTCCTTATACGGTTTTTGAGACCTCACATGTTTTATGCAAATGAGTAATTGTCGGCCAACGAACGTACTTCATGCTTCATGATTCTAGCTACGCCAAGTGAGAGAGTTCCAAAGCGAGCGGTGCATTATGAACGTGTCACTCACATTTTTGGCCAGCTACATTTTTTTTCAGCTACAGTTATATTTTTAAAAACAGTTTGTGATTTTATAAAATCAAACTGTCGTGTTTCATAATAAATATTTTGTTAGGAAGGTTATATTTTTAGCGCAATGATCGACCGCTCCACATGTAATTTATACGTAGTTATACGCCATGAAAAATAGTTCTCATAGTGAGCTAACATTATATTGTGTAGTGTAATACATGTGTTGTTAATATTTCTGTACGACATTTATATTTACAAAAAAAATGTTTATCTGATTTAATATAATATAAACTGACATGTATTAATTTGAGTATATTATTTTTCACGCGCAATGATACAATTAACCTCGTGTCTCATGAAAAGTAGTTTCCGCCATTTTATGCCGACAAATTACATAATCGTTTACATAGTCATAGGTCAATGGCTCGATAAAATCCAACATTGGACAGCGAAATGATGATGATTTAAAACAGAAACATTGTTTTTTGACAATTACATACCGCATGCTTTAAATAATCATCTTGAGCCATCGATATTATTAATCAGTGTCCATTTTACTTAAAACATCAATAATCTATAATGACGTTACACAGAAAAATGCAGTACGATACACTTCACAAAGGAAACATTGTCTTAGAGTTTGAATAATTTTAGGTTCCGCCGAACGAACGAGTACGCCGAAATATATTTCGTACAAATCCAAAAACCTATTTATTTATATACCCGTTCAACAAAACATGCATCCTAATCATTAAATAATCCGATAGTGTGATGAAATGCGACTCTCTATTATTTTTGTTGAACAATCCGAGCGCCTGTGATGGCTTCAGTTTATGCAAATTGACAAGGTCATTTCGCGCACCTGAATCGATACAATAAATTTCAGGGGTTGAAATTTCACTCGCCCAGCTCGCCATGGCGAGTGCTTTTTGTGGCGGTCGAGTACTTTCTACAGGCACTCGCCCAGTTTGGCGAGTGAAAGATTTGGTCAGGATTTCTTTTTTTTGAAGAAATTGCCAATTAATTCCATCGATAACGGCCAACAAATGGTTTAATTCAGCGACCATTTGTTGTTTACAGTTTACGTCGATTTGCGGGAAGTAAGATTCAAGCAGTGTCTATGTACACGGTTACGGGTAGAATCTCTAGCGATTTTGAACACGGTCTATATCGGGCAAGTTTAATTCACGGATTATTTGTCGGCTTTACGCGGCCGGGCTAACAAATAATAGGACTGCGAGTATAGACTAGTGTATACGCGGCATATATCGTCTCGTATACAGTTGGGGTTAACGCGCATTTCAGACGCCGAACATAACGGCTTGGGACGAAACGGTCGGCGCCGGGTCCGAAACCATTGAATTTAGTAATTAAGGCAGCACGCAGCGCATGGAAACATAGCCACTATAAATTAAACTAAATCTATGTCACTCAACGCTTATAGAAAATAAGAAGTGTGCAAGCCTCTGAGCAAATTCGCTGCTATTTGTTTGTTTATGTTCATTTAATACTTAAAATATAAATAACAATAATGGTGAATATGTCTCATACGTTTTGGTAATGATCATATGTAAAAGCTTTTTTTTTATAAATAAGATGCAACATTACAAAAACTGGAAATAGCAATTTTTTTTTTTTTAAAAACTGGGCAAGTAACTTTTTGACCTGGGCAAGTACTTTTTTTTTATTTTTTTTTATTTTCTACCTACCTTGGTTCTACTCCTTGGTTGAAGGCCGTTTCTTGTAAGCTAGGCTTGTACTGGCCTATTTTAGCGACGTCAAATTGGATAATTGTCTTTGAAACTGGGGGGAGAGCGCAACTAAATCATGGTTAAAATGTCTGTACAATATTTTCACGTGTTGAATTTGCTGGGTCTCTTCTTCCAGGCGGAGTTGAGTGAACTTTTGAAACTATTTAGTGTGTTCGAATTTACACAATAACTAGGGAGTGCATTCCAGTCTGTGACGACTCTTTGAGAGAATACTTTTTGTCGCAACTGCGAAGGATTTCAGGACTTTCAGTCCTTTGATATCTGTATAGCGAGCACTCGTAATTTTTAGAACTGGTGGAAAAGTGACACAAGTATATACTTATTTAATTCCTATAAAGTACATTTTGTGCATATACCGAGTGCGTGGGCATGTACCTTTAATATGAAATGTATTAAACTCCTTGACGGATAGCCTCATTTCTTATGAAATCAGTAAACTCGTTTAATAAATATGATATTAAATCATCAAAATAGATCCTCCATTTCTTTGACAATACCACAAACGCCATATTTATATTTATCCCATCTACACAGCGAGTATGTGCCGTGAAACACGGTGCCGTGAAACATTTTTGATATCCAGTCAATACTATTTTTGCATTTTACAGCCGTTTGTAGGTGTTGACGGGATAAATAGAATAGTAGGTTAGTGCCGTGAATGGGAAAAAATATCTGGCGCGGCATGGAAACGGGATGTACTCTATCTATCTATATCTATATCTATATCTATCTATCTATCTATCTATCTATCTACTATCTATCTATCTATCTATCTATATATCTAATCTATCTAATCTATCTATCTATCTATCTATCATCTATCTATATATCTAATCTATCTATCTATCTATCTATCTATCTATCTATCTATCTATCTATCTATCTATCTATCTATCTATCTATCTATCTATCTATCTATCTATCTATCTATCTATCTATCTTCCGTTAATCTAGAACCCCTGTTGGGGACTTATAGATGCATGTATGCGCGTCAAACTGACAAGAGTGTTAGTAGGAGAGCCTCGCCCATCCCGTTTCCTGAGCCTTGCCAGATATTTTTTCCCATCCACGGCACTAACCGACTATTCTCTATCTATTTTCCTTATTTCTGAACCAAAGTATATGTTGTGACCACTCATTTGACGGTTCAAATGAGTGGTCACAACATATACTTCTGATGAGAAATAAAGAAATTCTTGAGCCTTGCCGGATATTTTTTCCCATTCACGGCACTAACCTACTATTCTCTATATAACTAAATTATGGAGAAATATGAAATCACAATAATCTTATTCTATCGTGTTAGCATCGTGTTGTTATATAGTTATTTAGCGATCATGAACAACACTATCATGCTAAATCACTGAATACCATCGCACACACACACATATATATATGTATATAGGGAAAATGGGATAAAGGTATGTAAAAGACGTCCGTCCGTCTGTCTGTCCGTCACGTTTTACATTCTACTATAACTTCTTTATTGTATGACTCATTGGCTTGACATTTAATGTGCATGTTTTTCATCATTCATATGTTCTTTCCCCAACCATGCTCTCCCATGCCCAATGTCAAGGGCAAATAACTTTGAAATGTATGTCCAGTAGATGCATGCATGTTTCTCCATCTCTTATAACTTCTTTACTATATGAACTATTGGGTTGAAACTTCATGTGCATGTTTCTCATCATTTCATTCCACACTCCATATATGCTCCCCAATACCCAAGGTCAAGGTCAAATAACAAGTTCCATCCAGTAGATGCGTGCACATTTATCCACGTCATTAGGTAGCGCCCATTTTCATATTAGCATTTAGCAAATTATAAAATACATTAATGACTAATTTGATGGTCACATAATTAATGATTACTGCGGGAATTTCTGATGATCAGTACGTCACAGGGCGAGAAAAATGTACTCCGGACCGGGGAACGAACTCGGAACCTCTGGTTTACCGTACCATCGCTCTAACCGACTGAGCTAACCGGGCACGAATACACATTTTCTCCCCATAGTGAGTTACGTACCGCGACACACTTCCCCGCCAAATTGAAATTTGTCCTCGAATTCTATATTTAATTCGTATCTGAATTCCATATTTTTGGTACAATTTGGGCAGTATTTATACTGAGCACGAATAAACATCTTCTCCCCATAGTGAGTTATGTACCGTGACAAGTATACTCAACATATAGGTAAATCAAGCGTGTGAACATTTCAGGTTGGGAAAGTGAGACAGTCTAGACAGGTTGAAAATCAAAAAGTTTGGAAAGTGAGATACATCCCACAAAACTACCCCATGTTCATAAATGGACTGGTCTGAAAATCATTTTGTGATGATTGGATTGGTTGCAACATTAACATATCAAAATCCATTCCAGCTACATAGGGGTGAAAGGGTTAATCTGCTGAGGCCTGTCCGTGGATGTGCAAACACAATGTTTAGCCCCTCGCGCCGTCGATAACGCACATCCCTGGTGCTTCTATTCAGGTCCTGTGTGGAATCTATGTTGGTCCTCACACGGGCATCTATTTTGTTTCCCGGACTAGAATAGAGGCCGGGAACAGAATAGATGATGCACAAACGTATTTGGAGACCGCTAATCTTGCTCCTATCTGTCTGTCTGTAACGCGGTTACCAAGACATATCTCATAACTAGGAGACACTAAGTCCTAATTAGGAGATGGTAAGCCTAAATATGAGATAATATATACTAAGTAGGAATTAGTATCTCCTAATTAGGAGTTACCATCTCCTAAGTATTATTTAGTATCGCCCATTATGAGATAGTATCTCCAATGACTTAGGGTGTATATGTCTCTGGTATCTCCTAACTATCTCCTAATTATGACTTAAAATATGTCAGCATCTGGCATGTCACCAGGACACTTAACAATAGGTAATGAAAACAAATAGTACTCGAAAGAATAATAATATATATGTAGAGTAATTTTGTGTAGACCATTATTTCTATGTCAGTCTCCCATCTAGTTCCCGCAGGACGTACGAATATGCAATCCTAATTCTTGAACATGTTGAATTAAAAATATTTCTGTTGGAAGTCACGATTAGCAGAGTGCATTAATTGCAAAATGGCACTACAAATTGCTAGGTACGCCATTAAGCAAAGCCACAGTGACAGACAGTGCAGTTGAACACAACTACGACTATACAATGCGTCAAGGAATGTTTATTTTCAATGCTGGGCGTTTCGAAATTAATGGAAAATGGGTACCAAATGTGACATGTAGGCATACAGTTACTGTAAAGTGTCGTTTATCTCGGGGTTACTCTAGAATAAAACCCATTTTATAACAGCGATCTGACATGCATAATCGTAAATGATACATACCAGGCCCGTACGCAGAGAGGGTGCGACGGGTGCGTACGCAACCCCTGTGACCTATCAGGTGTCCCAGTAACTGGAAACTCATGGTGGACACCGCGGGGATATATATACTCACCTGAGACAGTGTGACCTATCAGGTGTCCCAGTAACTGGAAACTCATGGTGGACACCACGGGGAATATATATACTCACCTGAGACAGTGGGGCCTATCAGATATCCGAATAAATGGAAACTCAGGGTAAAGTCCACGGGGGTATATATACTCACCTGACACAGTGGGGCCTATCAGTAGTCCCAGTAACTGGAAACTCATGGTGGACACCAAGGGGGTATATATACTCACCTGAGACAGTGTGACCTATCAGGTGTCCCAGTAACTAGAAACTGATGGTGGACACCACGGGGGTATATATACTCACCTGAGACAGTGGGGTCTATCAGTAGTCCCAGTAACTGGAAACTCATGGTGGACACCACAGTGGTATATATACTCACCTGAGACAGTGTGACCTATCAGGTGTCCCAGTAACTGGAAACTGATGGTGGACACCACGGGGTATATATACTCACCTGAGACAGTGGGGCATATCAGGTGTCCCAGTAACTGGAAACTCATGGTGGACACCACGGGGAATATATACTCACATGAGACAGTGGCGCCTATCAGGTATCCGAGTAAATGGAAACTCAGGGTAAAGTCCACGGGGGTATATATACTCACCTGACACAGTGGGGCCTATCAGTAGTCCCAGTAACTGGAAACTCATGGTAAACACCATGGAACTTGCAAACTTGTCGATGCCTAGGATATCTACTATCACCACGTTACCCTGCGATTAGAAAGTAACAAACGTGTTGATTATAGTGTCGACATGTTGGCATGTAGCGAATACATTTGCATCATATGAATGGTATACAAAATGGATAATTCTGTGATTATTAAAAATCAAATAGCAAACTTATGTAGTCTACTAACGATCCATATTGCTTGTTAGAATCACGACGGGTGTCTTTTTCTGTTCGATCGCTTTGCCTCGATGTTTTCTTTTCTTTGGTTATAACCTGAATGTTCTGTTTGTAACGCAGGGCGAAGTCGTCGCCCTGCGTTACAGACAGAACATTCCGGTTACTCTGGTTAGATCGTGGGTAATTAATTACCTGTGCATTCTTGATGCCGGTAACAGCTCCATCGCAGACACCGAGCGTGACAAAGCCGACGAATGTCGTCATGGATGGATATAGACACGTTATGAGCACGTGCAGGAAAACCACGCCGTTGTAAATGAGGGGTCGAATCTGTCGGAACACCTTAAAGTCGAGTATAACCCCGGAAGTCACGCGAAACACGGTGTCAGCGCCTGCTATGATTGACAGCAAGTACGCAGCCTCCACGTCCGAGGTTCCACGAGATTTCACGAGAGCCGGAAGAAATAGACCCGGCTGTGGTAGAGTCAGGCAAAATTTTGCCAATGCATATGTAAGGAATCTGACGTCTTTCAATATTGAAAATGCCAAGAGAGTCTTGATACTATTGTATGTTGTGCTTGTATTGCCCTTCGAGTTTGCACCAACCGTAGGTTTCCCATACGCCGTTGATATACAACGGGGTTTCGTCGGCGATGGTTGCACTAATGACGTGTGGGACTGGGGTGTACGTTGTTCGTAATATGTTGGGAATGTGAATACGTATCCGGAGACTGGTTAGTGTAGTCACGTGTGTCTTTTATCACATCTGGTTGGAGTTGGTTATGGTTGTGCGTAGTTGTGATAGCCATAGTACGCCGTTGTTTGCTGCAGGTATAAATATCTGCGGCTGGTACTTTGTTTAGACGCTCAAGTGCATCATCATCGCTATTGATCTTTGGTGACTTCGTTTTGTAATCAGCCAACACAAACATAAATTATCATAATTATACACAAGCATATGGTACTCATTAATTTGATGAAATACAACACAAACTTCGCATGAACGTTTGCCGTTGGGCATCGTACTTACACGACCACCTGCGTTAAGCATTTCAACCCTGGAATGGATTTTGATTTGTTAATTTTGCAACCAATCCACCCGTCACAAAATGGTTTTCAGACTAGTCCATTTATGAAAATGGGGTATTTTTGTTCTCAAAACTACTTAAAAAAGTGCAGATCTTGATGAGACGGTTCGTTTACGAGCCGGCTCATCTGGATATGCACTGTTTGCATAAACCGCTATAGCGGGCTCTCGGATTGAGAGGGTTAATATTGCCCAGATTATCAACATTTCTGAACGTCTATTTGCAATGCAAACAACTCGCAATCCAGCAACCCGATTGTCTGAGTCTGAGCGGTAGCACAATTCAGGCTCAGTCAATGAAGCTGCTTGATTTCAAGCACATTATTCAATTATTTTGTAGTAAAGAAGTTGAAAGATATTGGCAATATTAGCGCAGTCTGTAGGTGTATCTGACCGTTCAACAGTTACAAATTGGGAACAAAACTAAGTGTAGTTGATAAGCATCGAACTCTTATTGCCTCATCAATGAACTTCGTGTTTACCGTGCATTGTTTGATTTCTTGTTCATCTGTATAGACCGGAACAGTGAGGAGCCGATGAATATATGCGCCACTATCGCGGCCAGTACGATAAAGGTTCCCTGAAACCCGTAAGTCTCGAACAGCGACTGTACTATCGGGGTCATGGCTAACCCACCCAGTCCGCCGCCGGCCGCCGCCAGGCCGTAGGCCAGACTTCTCCGTTTGCTGAAGTAGTAGCCAATCAGTATTGGGCGCGGGGTCAGCACGAACGCTCTGCCGATACCTGAAATGACAAGACAAAGGCAAATGAGTGATAACCACCGAACACGACTACCACAACAATATACACTGCATTTGTTTATTATAGCCCGGAATTTGACTGTTGACAAGCGGCTAATATAGTACTCATATGTAACAGTTATAGTTCATATATTGAAATTTCGAGCAAGCGTCGTGAGCGAAGAAATTAGTTTATTAAAAATTCAATATGTAAACTATAACTATCTTATTGTTGGCCCAGCCTGTTCGCGTGCACATGTCTGTTGGAATGAAGCCCTGTCCATAAACGTGCTTTCGAATTGCGATACTACATGTGCGTCTTTATTATAAGGTTTGATCATGTCCAGCCGTGTGCAAACATTTGCTGTGGCCCGAGGGAACTGTTTGAACCCAAGGTCGCAGGCCGCGGGTTCAAACAGTTCCCGAGGGCCACAGCAAACGTTTGCACACGGCTGGACATGATCAAACGTTATTGTTACATTTCCAACAAAACACTGATGTAATTTGAGCATTATATTCAGTATTTTCAGTACTTTTATAAATTGTCCCATTCACGTAGATAATTTTCGGTATTCATATTCCGGGGCCGCGTCATGAACGTTATGAACGTCATGAAGTAGTGACGTCATGAAGGCACTTCCGCGTAGTGACGTCATGAAGGCACTTCCATTACGCGCGGCCCCGGAATGAGCATTGCCTAAAGCCATGTGCAAACAGCACGCGCTATGTTTGCAAACAACGGAAACCATGTAACAATATCCGTTTGACAATGAATCGATCGAGCACGCGCGGTGACATGGTTCGTGCACGGGAAATTACGTCAACAATGTGGAGCCTCTGGTGATAAAAATAGCTTTCCACGTATTGAAACCTTTCGTGATTAATTTAATATATATTGACGAAGGCGTCGCAATATGAGACTAATTGAGGCGAACCGCTGTGCTTTCATTGGTCAATAAACTAGGGCAAACAATAAACTAATATGATATTTAAAACAGCGCATTTAGGTAGATACGTTGGATATGTATTTCCTTGTAAAGCCTTCTTGTCTCGCCGTTCGATATCAATATGCATGTTCGCCCTACTTTCTAAGCCAATCGCTGGACAGCATTGCGCTCCACTTATTTTGCATATTGCCCTGTTTAACCACAATTATAATAACGAGATTCAACTGTATATTACCGACAACAATTCCGTAACTGAAGTACATGAACTGCATGCTGGGAGCGAATGCAGACATGAGCAGCCCTGTACACATCAGGAATCCCCCGACACACGTGAACTGGCGCGTGGAAAACCGGCTCCAGAGCACGCTCACAATCGGCCCTATAATTGGTATAGCATGTGCTATTAAGATGTTAAGGTAGTTGTCCCCTTCTTGTGGCCCCATGTTAAGTCAATGGAAATATAATAACAAACCATACTAATAAAACAATAGCGATTGACATAAATAAACCATATGAATGTGAGCAGTAAGTCATTATGCATTACTGCTACCAATAAATATGCACACACACCTGTAATATGCAAATAATAGACCAACTTTGGTGTAACATATTTATATATACGCCTCTACACAGGTGTGTAGAAGCGAAATTATATATGTAAAACACGAACATGTGCGTATTATTTTCTAACTATATATATATATATATATGATTTATTGGTGTGTTTGTTATTAGATGTCCATAGACTTTACACACTGACTTTAAACCATTAAAGACGGGATACAATTATAGTACATGTAGGATGAAACATTTTAGGGGAAAAGTCATATTTTCTTTATTTCATCTCAAAAGTATATGTTGTTACCATTCATTTGAACCGTCTCGACGAGACGGTTCAAATGAGTAGTAACAACACATACCTGTATGGATAAATATATAAAAACACATTTCTACAAACCATTGTTGATATATTTAAGAAAGTATACATTAAAAGAAGTGTCTCGGGTGTGTGCGTGGAGAACCCACCTCGACCGCTGCGAATGGCCGATTAGGCGTGTCTTTGGGCGAGACAACTTCGTGCTAGCCTAGTCCTATCGGATGGGGACTTAACCCTTACTACGCTGAATTAAATGGTGTCGTCTGCTGGAAATGTTTTATTTTCAATATTTCTCGACAAAAACCTTGTTATGACAGCACATGAGAATCGTCTCCAGTGGAAACGATTCTCATGTGCTGTCAAACCAAGGTTTTTGTTAAGAATTAAAGCAAAAATGAAAAACAGCAGACGGCAATTTTCGTCAACAGCGTAGGAAGGGTTGAATAGTCGGTCCCGAGCCAGTGCCGTCGTTAAATCAAAGCATTTACATTCTTTTTTGTGTGCGTGGGCTATGCAAATAATTGGTACATTTACAGAATAAGTGTAAATATCTTGTATTTATCTTTCAAAGTGACTACTCTACACAATGCCAACAAGATGTAGTATGAAACTTTTTAGGGGGAAAATCATATTTTCTTTATTTCATCTCGAAATTATATGTTGTTACCACTCATTTGAACCGTCTCGACGAGACGGTTCAAATGAGTGGTAACAACATATACCTGTATTGAGAAATAAACAAAAACACATTTCGGGTGTGTGCGTGGAGAACCCACCTCGACCACTGCGAATGGCCGATTAGGCGTGTCTTTGGTCGAGATACTTCTTTCTAAATATGGTATATTACGATCATTCCACAAAATAAATCACAACAAAAAAATAATACATTTCAGAAGTGTACTTGCTAGTATAGCGAAAATACAAATGTATGTCCAACTAAATTATCTCCCCTGTTTATCACAGTTGCCGATAATATGGATCTCAAATGGCAGTTTAAGCCCAAACAAGGGTTTGAGGAGCCTAAACTAGGGTTTGAGCTCCAAACCATGGTTTAAAGAATTATTGTGCATTTGGCTTGCCATAAGAGACATCATCTGAGATACAGTCCCTTTAACCCGTGCACCCCTGGAATGAACTGTGATATGCTGATTTTCCGACCAATCAAATCGCTACAAAATGATTTTCAGATTAGTCTATTTATGAAAAGGGGGTATGTCTGTTCTCAAATACGAAAACTACTTTCAAAAAGTGCAGATCCTAATGAGTTTACGAGATGGCTCATCTGGATCTGCACTGTTTGCAAACCCCGCTATAGCGAGCTTTCGGGTTCAAAAGGTTAATATAACCAGATGGCCGCGGCCCGCATGTCGAGCCCGCCAAGGCATTTGATGGTCTCAGAGTGTATTTATTTGAAGTTTGATGCCCAATAAGCATACAAAGTTTCAAGCAAATCTGATTTACGGTTACAGAGATAGTAGGTATGTGAAAACTTTAATGCAAATTTTGACAGAAACTTTAACGCAAACTTCAAAGTCATTTGACCTTGACATATGGGGGACGGACCCGGACGGACCCGGACGGACCCGGACGGACTAACATGTTGGGTTTATGGGCTATTTGTTCTTTAAAAGATCAAAGGAATAGCCCCTAAACTACAATAGGTTTAGGGGCTGACGGAATAAATAAACACCCAATGTTAGTCCGTCCGGACGTCATTGTAATCACTGTCTCGCTTTCCGCAAGCGGGCTCGACAATAACTCCCTCCATCGTACCTACGGCCAGCTCTAGTATGCTGGCCAGTGACACCACCCATGCCGTGGCTGTGGAACTCCGGTGGTAGCGCATTACTAACTGGAGATAGAACAAACCCCGTGACTTGCTGAGCGCGGCTGAAATATACGCAGTAGACAATTACAGTGGAACCTCTCTAATCCGGACACCCTCGGAGGTCTACAGGGTGTCCGAATTAGAGAGGTTCCACTTGCGCCACTGTAATTAAGCACTCCATAAACAGTTTTTGTCATTTTCTATCATGAGCAGACACGACAATGACATGCATGATTGAAAATGACTAAACACAATGGAGTCGCCAGAGTGTCCAGTTTAGAGAGGTTGCACTTGCGACTTGGTGAGCGCTGCTGAAATATACGGAGTAGACAAATACAAGGTGCATAATCACGTGGTTACCACAACAACAACAATGTCTGAAAGTGTTGAAAGCACGCCCACTCTAAAAGTAAATATTAATTGATATTTTCCTTAATATGCAACGCATTTTGATAAAATATGGCGCAGCAAACGCGTCTTCGTGACCTGCATGTAATGGTCCCGGGACATCGGGACATACTTATGTCGTTTTTGCAATGAATCTATTTCCGTATCAGTATTGACAGTAAACACGGAAATCGATTATTCGCAAAAAACGACAAGTGTTTGGGCCAAAGTACCACATGCAGCTTAACTATCGACGCGTTTGATGCGCCATATTTCATTAAAATCCGTTACACAATAAGGACAATATAACAGAATACGTCTTTTGAATCGGAGGCGCTTCTGGAAGCTTCAACAATTGGTGTTGTTGTTGTAACCACGTGATCATTCACCTTGAAGTATAATATAAATACACACATGTGGCTTCAATAAATCGAAATCTTTCCAGGTCTGTGATGCCACCGAAATATGTAAGGGGTCCAGGGCAAACCCCTGGACCCCTTACAGATTTCGGTTGCTTCACAGCTGAAAGTCGAACCCGCTTTTCTGGTGACACCCATGCCATGTCTAATCTTCTACATGTATGTGTTGCTGATGACATTTTTACTGTATCGTCAGATACAGTCAGATACAGTTATGTCAGCGTCCGATGTATGTTACTATTTTTATTTATCGCCATTTTATTTATCTATTTTTAGAAGCATTAACATGATGGCTGTCGTTGGCCATTTTTGGGCCATCCCTACATTCCGGGACCGGTACCAACGGGGACAGGTACCAACCAGTACATATGTAACGGTAACTGTAATGCGTGTAACGCATTGAATCTAATAATAATCATTTAAATGTAAGTACAAAAAGGTCACTGTCCCCAGCATCCAAAATGGCCGGGTAAACGGATCATCCTTCAGTTACCAACTTCAAATTGCTATATCTCATGAACCGCTTGGCTGATGTTGGTCAAATGTTTGTTACAGATATGATTCTTTGCTGGAGCCTTTTCCAATTTAATAAATAATGTGGCGCCACGCAATCCAAGATGGCCGCTATCCCAAATGTGGGTCAAATTCATAACCATTTTCTCATGAACTGACTGACAAGCCTATCTGAACGACCCACCGTTCATCTAAAGGTCATTATTTTATTACCAACTTCAAATTGCTTTGGTTGGGAGCAATGTGAAGGGTAGAATTTTCGATGTGATTCATAATTTACGGTTCCCTATTTTGCACCTGGTCTGGCCCTCCGGCATTCGTAATGTGCATCCGAAACTCGGAGTTGGATCAGATTATGCCCCTTAATTTGGTATGGGCTAAGTGACCTCGTGTACTGTTAGGGCACCCCACACCACATGAAGATTGTTATAAAGGCTGCCAATGGGGGCATTATCAATGTGGGTCAGGCACACTTTCCTACTTTTTTGTAGGAACATAAACAGACGATAAAGTTTCAGTTCTTTCAGTACTTTGATTATTTTTCCATTTAATACTATGTGCGAGAGTACGTAGTAATGGCGGAATGGTAGCAAGGTCAATGGCCTGTGTTATATCTTCAATCATGTCAGTCGTGTTCTAGTCTGGGACTATCATGAATAGCCGTTATGAAACTAGACAAATACATGGACGTTATCTTACAATTCTAAAATGTGACGATAGTACAATTATGACCCGATGTATTGAACTCTGGTAAATCATAACTTTCAAAATTATTTTTAGTATTTTCTGCAAACCATTCATGTTACAGTTACACAGAATAATCTACCTCCGCTACAGAATATTTATGAAGCAGTGAGGGATCATCGCTAGTTATCTCCCTTTGAATTTATTTATAGAACTCCGGTCCAAATTGTATAATTTAGGGCCTTAATGCCTGTAACAAGGGTGAATGTAACGGTAATTGTTGTGAAAATGAAATGTTCTAGTGATTTTCACGAGTGTTGATCCAGATAATCATATGTATCTACGTAATCAGGGGCCCGTTTCACTTCAGTAAACTTCCTACGACTAAAATGTTCGTAAGTGCAAATTTAGGATCGTCTGTAAATTTCAATTGATGGATTTACATTTATTGAGCATAGGCTGCATATGCAGCCTATGCTCAATAAATGTAAATCCAACAATTGTTTACAAGAAAACATTATTAATGTGCAATTTACAGACTATCATAATTTTGCACTTACGAACATTTTAGTCGTAAGAAGTTTAGTGAAACGGCCCCCTGATCATGGACTGCATTATTTGTCAGATTCATATGAAATACAGCATAGGACTAGGGGGCCGTTTCAGTAAACTTAGTACGATTAAAATGTTCGTAAGTGCAAATTTAGGATCGTCTGAAAAGTTCAATTGATGGATTTACATTTATTGAGCATATACTCAATAAATGTAAATCCAATAATTGTTAAAACATTGTTAATCTGAAATTTACAGACTATCGTAAGTTTGCACTTACGAACATGTTAGTCGTACGAAGTTTAGTGAAACGGGCCCCGGATCTCTATACATAGATTTGCAAAGGGACATAACTCGCTAAGATCCCTTATTGACTGAATTAGTTGTTGTACAAGGGAGCCGTATGCGCATTTTTTTATAAAACTATGGGCGGTGATATAACGTTGCTTATTAATAAGCAAATAAAGTTTCGAATCAATTGGTTGCAAAGATAATAGGTACTACTGTCTGTTTCACGAAAGCTGCCCAAATTTTACGGCTATATAGACAATTCAAAAACAATACTTTTTGCGATAGTATTAAATTAAAGGAAAATTTAAGAATGAGCCTTCTTTTTATTTCGTGAAATTCGGTCAAATATTGATTTTATTACGAAAAATTGATTTGTCTATGGGAATTTAACATGGGGGAAAAAGTTGTAAGGAAGTGTGGGAGGAGTCAAAAAACGATTTTTTTTGGAAATTGACTCCGAAACCTGACTAGATAGCTTGGATATGCTAACTAAGAAAACAAAAGTTAAATTTTAAAAATCGGTCCAGTATTTCTAAAATTCAAAATTTTTTCCCCATGTTAAATCCCCATAGACATCTTCACATGGGGAAATTGTTTTTTCGCAAAAAAATCAATATTTTACCAAATTTCACGAAATAAAAAGAAGGCTCATTCTTAATTTTTCCTTTAATTTAATATTAACAAAAGAAATCTTGTTTTTGAATTGTTTATATAGCCGTAAAATTTGGGCAGCTTTCGTGAAACAGACTATAGTATATATCAGTCGGATGTGGGCACGGGTGACGTATGTATGGGCTGTGTAATGACATAATGGATGGTCATCAACCGGAATATGACTTGTCAATCGGGTCGGCTTTTGGAATTTATACTATTGTACATATAATATACCGTATTGCGAGTTTTAGGTATTGCATTATTCATTTTCATATCACGTGATAAAATAGTGTAAAGTGTCTAAAGGGAAACTTGGTTAGTACATAGGAAATCAACAGACGTGCTTTATATTGAGAGAGAATCAGCATAGAGCCGCCTACCAGAAGCCATCCGTATAATCATGCATCCCAGTACAATACACCATCCCCAACCGCCGTCCGGAGGCTCGTCCGAATCGCCCCTGCGACCTTCGTCCCAGTCGTTAATTGGCGCGAGCCCGACGTCAACTCCCGCTACCACCGCCTCGGTGTATCGCGGCGGCGGGCAGGTATAGCCCGGGTCTCTCCGACATTCACGTATACACATCAAGGAGTCCGTGTCACCGGCAATATCCACGCCATCGATGTAAAACTCTATAGTGTCCTTCCATGATTTTGTTGACGCTGTTGTTGATGTTCTTTCTGCTTCCGCGTCTGTAACCAATGATTGTTGTTGTTCGCTATCGTCCCGTTCCTTCTCGGCACCGGAGTCCCGCAGCCTTCCTGTAAACTCGGCAATGTTTGACATCATGGGGTTAGTTTCATATTTATGGTAATTATGAGATGCGTGGTGAATTTATATGAAAATAACGCGTTGCACACGTCTCCAACTACAGCCGTTGTATTTAATTGTTTGCATGTCTCTGTGGGAAAATACCTGCATGTAAGACACAGTGACGTTCAGCTATTGGTGAGAGTTCATGTCAAACAAGGGCTTATTGAGTTGACGATCAGTGTAACCTGATTAGCTAACCTCTTCTGATACCCTACAGCCTGTGCTAATCTTGCCATTATTTGTCAATCATTGAATCTTGTGATCGAAATCAGGCATATTGAATGGCTGAGCTTGAGCTGTGTTACAAATTGCTTGATTTCTATTTGGCATTGTTCAACGTTGTTGAATATGGGCAAGATCCACGCAGGCGGTTGTGTATGGACCTGCATACCGAATCATAGTTCTCTAACTCAATCAAACAAATGATGGGTTGGTGCACACTGACTGCTAAACGTGTGTCACAGGGCGAGAAAGATGTCCCCGAATTCTATATTTAATTCGTCTCTGAATTCCATATTGTGGTACATTTTGGGCAGTAGTTATCAGCCACGGTCCCTGGTTGGGCGCTGTCACAAGGTGCTAATTATGTGCACCGGCCCGGTGCTCGAACCCGTCCTTCTGGTTTATCGTACCATCGCTCTAACCGATTGAGTTAACCGGGCAAGAATACACACCTTCTTCCCATAGCGAGTTATACGGAGCTCCGCAGGGAACATGGATTTTTTAAATTAATTCGTTCGCACGAAATAATTCGTTCCCAATTAAACAATTCGTTCCCTGAAATTAACAATTCGTTCCCACGATATAAGAATTCGTTCCCACGAATTAACAATTCGTTCCGACGAAATAATAATTCGTTCCCTCAATTTAACAATTCGTTCCCTCGAATGAACAATTCGTTCCCACGATATAACAATTTTGTTCCCACGAAATAACAATTGTACATATGTAACGAGCCGTTTGTACGTTCGGATATCAGCGTAATTTCATTAAATACGTTTACACAATTTTGAATATTTTCCGTAAAATTTTCCTAAATGGACTAGTCTGAAAACTATTAACATATCAAATCCATTCCAGTTACTTAGGGGTGACATGGTTAAGATAAGTGTAACGTACATGACATTATTGTGTTCCATATCCTTACACGTTCGTTACTGACCGCCTTATATAAAGGTCATACTTCATTCTTTTGACGCATGGTGGTATGCGACCTGTCAGTCTGTTGAATAACAAGGGCATCGTTATCACTAAGCTAATCCCCTCGCTGGCAGCCTTGATAATAAAAAAGAAAGAAAAAACAAGGAAAAACGTACAATCAAAGTGAACATATGTCCTCAGTGACCGTGACCTTGGACGATCGGACGTGAGTCGTATGAAAAACGACGCATCATCCATAGACACACATTGTGACCAAATATTATCAAAATTGGTGAAGCGGTTCACGAGTTAATAATTGCAGCACAAAAATATTTACACAATTCCCTAACATTTGATTGGCCCGTAGCAAGTCTCTGTCCAAAATTTATTTCCCAGTAAGCTCCCACGCCGAACTACTTTCCGTAACCGTGACGCGCAGTTAAAATAATTCTTAAGAAAACGTAAAATAAACACATTTTCTTGATGAATTTATTTCAAATGCTGGAATTATAAGAAATAAATGGCCTTTTTGTGGAATTTATCGGGGTATAAACTTCGAAAAGTCGCGGGAATACTGGACGAAGGCCGGAATTGAAAAATGAAAGGTGTTCCTAACGTACGCACACACGTAAGTACATGGACTAACGTTATATCCCGTCTTGCCTATCGGCGAGGGGATACTTAAAGTTAAAGGAACTGGCGCTCAGAGATGCATAGATAATCATGAAACAGAATAGGAAAATACGTTACTTGTATATTTATATTTTATTTCCGAACCGAATTGTACATAATTATAAGTCGGCTGGAAAAATATCGCGGATTGGTAAAACATGTTTAATATACTGAAAAATAACTAGGTGTGTGAAGTTAGCACTGAGATCGTAGATCGTAGATCAACATTCAAATATCGAATAACGAGCTGGGTATTTATCACCTGAATACAGAGCTGGGAAGTTTTAATAACGAGTTGGCTCCGAGATCGTTATTCAGATGATGTTTCGCAACATTTGAATACAGTGCTGGGTAGATTGAATAACGAGCTGGGTCTGAGATTGTTATTCAGAAAATTGTGTTAGTATAAACTGAATACAGAGCTGGGTAGTTTGAATAACGAGCTGGCTCTGAGATCGTTATTCAGATGTATTTTCGCAACATTTGAATACAGTGCTGGGTAGATTGAATAACGAACTGGGTCCGAGATCGTTATTCAGATGTATTTTCGCAACATTTGAATACAATGCTGGGTAGATTGAATAACGAGCTGGGTGTCAGATCGTTATTCAGAAAAGTGTGTTAGTATAAGTCGAATACAGAGCTGGGTAGTTTGAATAACGAGCTGGCTGTGAGATCGTTATTCAGATGTATTTTCGCAACATTTGAATACAGTGCTGGGTAGATTGAATAACGATCTGGGTCCGAGATCGTTATTCACAAAATTGTGTTAGTATAAGCCGAATACAGAGTTGTGTAGTTTGAATAACGAGCTGGCTGTGAGATCGTTATTCAGAACATTGGTTTAGTACAAGTTGAATACAGAGCTGTGAAGTTTGAATAACGAGCTGGGTCTGAGATCGTTATTCTGAACATTGTGTTAGTATAAGCCGAATACAGAGCTATGTAGTTTGAATAACAAGCTGGCTGTGAGATCGTTATTCAGATTTGCTTTGGCAGTATTTGAATACAGAGCTGTGAAGTTTGAATAACGAATGGAATGGAATGGTGCTTAACGGCCCATCAACACAAAAGAGTATCATTTAGGGCCAAGCAATGTAGATGAAGAATAAAAGTAATAGTAAAATAGTATGTTACATGTGGTAATCAATCAGATGATAAGGTAAAAATATTAAGATGATAAACAATATAAATGAAAAACGTGTATGAAATGAGAAACATGTATACAATGATAAAATTATATTTTTCGATACAAGTTAGTTTCATGTAGAAAGTGAAGCAAACCTTCAATGTTCTCCACCTGGAATAGCTCCGCAAGTGAAGTAACATTGAAGTCTTTGCCTCGAATATCGGCAAAATCGATACAGTCCAGTAAGATGTGTTGCACGGTAAATGCGCTGTGGCATGGAATACACCATGGACGCGGCTCACCTTTGTTGAATAACGAGCTTGCTGTGAGATCGTTATTCAGAACATTGGTTTAGTACAAGTTGAATACAGAGCTGTGAAGTTTGAATAACGAGCTGGTTGTGAGATCGTTATTCATATGTATTTTCGCAGCATTTGAATACAGTACTGGATAGTTTGAATAACGAGCTAGGACTGAGATCGTTATTCAAAGATTTGTGTTAGTATAAGCCGACTACAGAACTGGGTAGTTTGAATAACGAGCTGGCTGTGAGATCGTTATTCAGATTTGCTTTGGCAGTATTTGAATACAGAGCTGGAAAGTTTGAATAACGTGCTGGCTGTGAGATCGTTATTCAGATTTGCTTTGGCAGTATTTGAATACAGAGCTGGAAAGTTTGAATAACGAGCTGGCTGTGAGATCGTTATTCAGAACATTGTTTTAGTATAAGTTGAATACAGAGCTGTGAAGTTTGAATAACGAGCTGGGTCTGAGATCGTTATTATGTAAATTGTGTTAGTATAAGCCGAATACAGAGCTGTGTAGTTTGAATAACGAGCTGGCTGTGAGATCGTTATTCAGATTAGCTTTCAAGTGGGCAGTATTTGAATACATAGCTGGAAAGTTTGAATAACGAGCTAGGTCTGAGATCGTTATTCAGAACATTGGTTTAGTATAAGTTGAATACAGAGCTGTGAAGTTTGAATAACGAGCTGGTTGCGAGATCGTTATTCAGAACATTGGTTTAGTATAAGTTGAATACAGAGCTGTGAAGTTTGAATAACGAGCTGGCTGTGAGATCGTTATTCATATGTATTTTCGCAGCATTTGAATACAGTACTGGATAGTTTGAATAACGAGCTGGGTCTGAGATCGTTATTCAAAAAATTGTGTTAGTATAAGCCGAATACAGGACTGGGTAGTTTGAATAACGAGCTGGCTGTGAGATCGTTATTCATATGTATTTTCGAAGCATTTGCATACAGTGCTGGGTAGATTGAATAACGAGCTGGGTCTGAGATCGTTATTAAACAAATTGTGTTAGAACTAGAAATGGACGCTTGTCGACAAGCGCATGTGTATCCCCCTCCCCAGATACACAAGTAGTTTGAAAAAAGGGTGTTCGAGTTATGCTCCGGAGACAAAATCAGTGACGGAAAAACAAAGGGAGATAACTAAAGAATTAGTGATGCAAGAGTTGTCATTCTTGCGGGACACACCTTTAGGGTCGTGGTCTATGCATGTGTGAAGTTTCATGAAAATATTCCAAAGGGTGTTCGAGTTATGCTCCAGACACGAAATCAGTGCACGAAACAACAAAGGGAGATAACTAAGAAATTAACGACGCAAGAGTTGTCATTCTTACGTGCGACACACCTTTGGGTCGTCTTCTATGCATGTGTGAAGTTTAATAAACTAGAAAATAAAAATGTTCATAGAACACGGATGTCCCACATATCGCTTTGATAATAAATGAGGCCAAATTGCAAGTCAAAATTTTCTTTTACCTGAGCGTTAAAGTTTTTGAAGCACCAAGTATGTGACCTTCACCCTGGGCTTGGCGGGGGCAGGACAAACGTGGATTTGGCACAGGGCGATAGAGGACCATTAGAGCAATGCATATATGAAATATGAAGCTGATCCGTGAAATAAAACAGAAATTATAAGATATTTACCTGAGCGTTAAAGTTTTTGAAGCACTAAGTATATGATGTTAACCCTGGGCTTGGCGGGGGCGGGACGAACGTGGATTTGGCACAGGGCGGTAGAGGACCATTAGAGCAACGCATATATGAAATATGAAGTTGATCCGTGAATGGAAAGAAAAATTATAAGATATTTACCTGAGCATTAAGTTTTTGAAGCACCAAGTATGTGACCTTGACCCTGGGATTGGCGGGGGCAGGACGAACGGGTATTTGGCACAAGGGCGGTTAGAGGACCCATTAGAGCAATGCGTATATGAAATATGAAGATGATCCATGAAAGAAAACAGAAATTATAAGATATTTACCCGAGCGTTAAGTTTTTGAAGCACTAAGTATGTGACCTTGACCCTGGGCTTGGCGGGGGCAGGACGAACGTGGATTTGGCACAGGGCGGTAGACGACCATTAGAGCAACGCGTATATGAAATATGAAGTTGATCCGTGAATGGAAATAAAAATTATAAGATATTTACCTGAGCGTTAAAGTTTTTGAAGCACCAAGTATGTGACCTTGACCTGGGATTGGTGGGGCAGGACGAACGTGGATTTGGCACAGGGCGGTAGAGGACCATTAGAGCAATGCGTATATGAAATATGAAGATGATCCATGATCCATGAAAGAAAACAGAAAGTATAAGATATTTACCCAAGCGTTAAATGTTTTTGAAGCACTAAGTATGTGACCTTGGACCCTGTGGCTTAGACGGGGCAGAACGAACGTGGATTTGGCACAGGGCGGTAGAGGACCATTAGAGCAATGCGTATATGCGTGTTCGAGTTATGCTCTGGATACAAAATCAGAGCACGAAACAACAAAGGGAGATAGTAAACAAGAATTCCGCGGAATCAGATGCCTCGCCTTGTCCCGCCTTGACCTCGAGCCTGGGCCCGAAAGCAATTTTCACTGGCCCCGAAACATATTATACAATTATTGACTAGTGAACCATAGAATATCAGATTATATTCTATGGCTCACTAGTCAATAATTGTTTTATTATATGATAATAGTCTGTATATAGCACTTACGACCTTATGCTACTAGACAAAAATTGAAAAAGAATTTGAAAAAAAAAATGAAAAAAAAAAAATGGAAAAAAAGTTTAAAAATTAAAAATAATAATGCTTGCTACTGGAGCCCAGAATTTTTTTTAATAGTCCTATATTTATCTACATATATCTGCACAGGTCCACATAATGCCACAATATTTTCAACACAGTTTACGGAAATGTAATATAATCATTTACCTGTATAAATTACCTGTAAGTGGTCAGTGGTCAGTTGCACATGCTAGCACATGTACAGGTGAATAGTCTGTATATAGCACTTACGACCTTCTGCTACTGGACAAAAATTGAAAAATAATTTGAAAAAAAAAATGAACAACAAAAAAAAATGGAAAAAAAAAGTTTAAAAATAATAATGCTTGCTACTGGAGCCCAGATTTTTTTTCCAGTCAAATTGAAAAATAATTTGAAAAAAAAAATGAAAAAAAATAATGAAAAAAAAAAAAAAAAAAAATGACAAAAAAAAGTTTAAAAATAATAATGCTTGCTATTGGAGACCAGATTTTTTTTTAATAGTCCTATATTTATCTACATATATCTGCAGAGGTCCACATAATGCCACAATATTTTCAACACAGTACCCAATGTAGTGATTTACATGTATAAATTACCTGGTCAGTAGTGGTCAAGCAGTGGTCAAGCAGTGGACATCTGCACATGCTAGCCCATGCTTAGCACATGGTTCTCCCAGTTTCTATTGTTCTTCTCTTACAAGGTAAGGTGTACAGAGCACCGTTACGAGAAAATGGTATACAAGAGGCAGACGAGAAGGGAAATAAAACAAGGGTCTTCATGCATTATTGTCCAGTTTGTAGAGTGCGCAAAACAAAAAAGGGAGATAACTGAAAAATTAGCTACGCAAGAGTTGTCATTCTTGTGCGCGACACACCTCCGGTCGTGGTCTATGCATGTGTGAAGTTTCATGAAAATATTCCAAAGGGGTGGTCGAGTTATGCTCCGGACAGGAAATCAGTGAGCGAAAACAAAAAAGGGAGATAACTCAAAAATTAGCTATGCAAGAGTTGTCATTCTTGTGCACGACACACCTTCGGTTCGTGGTCTAATTGAATGTGTTAAGTTTCATAAAAATATTCCAAAGGGTGGTCGAGTTATGGTCAATCAGTGCGCGAAACTAAAAAAAGGGAGATAACTCAAAAATTAGCTATGCAAGAGTTGTCATTCTTTTGTGCGCGACACACGGGTTCGTCGGTCTATGCATGTGTGAAGTTTCATGAAAATATCCAAAGGGTGGTGGAGTTATGCTCCGGACACGAAATCAGTGCGAGAAACAAAAAAGGGAGATAACTCAAAAATTAGCTATGCAAGAGTTGTCATTCTTGTGCGCGACACACCTTCGGGTCGTGGTCTATGCATGTGTGAAGTTTCATGAAAATATTCCAAAGGGTGTTCGAGTTATGCTCCGGACAAGAAGTGTCTGCGGCGGAGTGGCGAAGTGTCTGCGGCGTCCGCGGACGCGGACGCGGCGCGCTGTCAAATCCATAGTATCCCCCGACGGTAGTCTGGGGGATACAATAAGCCGAATACAGAACTGGGTAGTTTGAATAACGAGCTGGCTGTGAGATCGTTATTCAGATGTATTTTCGCAACATTTGAATACAGTGCTGGGTAGATTGAATAACGAGCTGGGTCTGAGATCGTTATTCAGAAAATTGTGTTAGTATAAGCCGAATACAGAGCTGGGTAGTTTGAATAACGAGCTGGCTGGCTGTGAGATTATTCACATAGAGAATAGTAGGTTAGTGCCGTGAATGGGAAATAATATCTGGCGAGGCTTAGGAAACTGGATGGGCGAGGCTTTGCCGAGCCTATCCGGTTTCCGTGCCGAGCCAGATATTGTTTTGCCATGCACGGCACTAACCTACTATTCTATTTATCCCGTCAACATTCTAAAACAGCATTTAAATCAACTTAATTTACTTAATTTAGCCTTCAAAAGGGAGATAAGTTAGAACCGAAATACATCAAACACTCATTGGCGCACAGAACATAGTCATAACAGTCAATTGATCAATAATTGTTTTAGACTTTAGGAACTTTAAACATCGAAATATTTCACGAACAATCTTAAAATGTTACAACGATTTTGTTTCTGTTCTTTTCACCATTCTGAATCATGGAAATGTAAAAACAACAAGATGGCAGCTTTACGATTTAATCTTATTTAGAATGACGACCATCCATCCCAAATTAACCATTAAAACGAGTAGTTCAGACAGGTTCAACATATGAATGTTCTGTTGATACTGTATATTTTGTCACCGACAATGTGAAATTACTGCTTCTTTTCAGCGAAATACACTCTCAAAATTCACAAGACCCATCCATTTCCATTTGGGACAGATTCTGTAACGATTGCGATCTGTCCAGAATAAAAATCAACAACACAAACACCATTTTGTTTCGTTTATTTCCTTACCTGACTGAAATCACTGGGAGCAGCCGTTTTTATTTTAAATGACGTAGACTTATTGACGTAAATATAAGTATGACGTCAGTCATGTCTGAATGACGCACGGAATGGGTAGAGGAAACAAAATTGAGGGTCGTAATGAAAATTGATTTGAGATTCAGACAAGAAACGAGGCAAAGCCACGAAGGAGGGGTGCGTAGCCCCTTTTGGTACGCCGGATTCCGGCTGATTTAGAGGGTATTCCGGATTCCGGCTGATTTAGAGGGTATTCCGGATGCAGAGTATGGGTACGCGGTACGCCGCTATCGTAGTATTTCGTCCGCGTACGCCGTTCCCGAAATTAACATGATGCTATATACTGTCATATGCTATAAAAAAGCAAATATTATATGGTCTTATATGTCTTATACGTATTTCCGAACAGAGTATCGTCAGGTGTTTGACTGGGACGAACTGTTTCAGCAACGAGTCGTATTATTCCGGTTTGAGTTCTCTCCCTTGTCAACTTCCGTTTTTATTTATTCCAGTTCCGGTCATAATTTTGGCACATTTTTGGGGGGAATTTTTTTCACATTCACATGAACTATTAGGCCTATATCAAACTATTTAAGATTCGAATTAAGTAAGAACAGATGGCATTGATTTTCGAGAATCATAACAGGACAAAGTCAAGTGAGCCATGATATCCGTCAAATACAACTACCAGAAAAAAATACATTGCAAGTGCTGTTTTATTGCACCTGTACATTTATGTCAAGGACTGCAACAGTAGTGACCCAACTCATGACATAAAAGACTACCAGCACCGGCTGAAGCGAAACTCAATGTAAAGGGTATACACATAAGAGCAGCGCGATACAGGGGGGGGGGGGGGGTCCAGGGAGTCCGGACCCCCCCCCAACCCCCCCCCCCCCTCTCCAGGCAAAAAAAGAAAACGACGAAAATCTACAATACTCGAATAGTTGGATTGTAATTGTAGACACCCCACTGCAATTATTTCTGTATCCGCGCCTGCATAGTACGAAATTCATATGTGCTCCTTTCTCATTGTTTTTATATGCAATATTGGCACAATTTGTAGTATATATTTACGCAACCAGAGCAAATTGTATTCTCCAGATGCCGATCCTGGCTTATAGAGTATTCTGGATGCCGACCTCAAATTTAGAGCGTATTCCGGATGCCAGGGGGGGGGGGGGGGGGGGGGTGGGGGGGGGGGGGGGGGGGGGGGGGGGGGGGGGGGGGGCGAGGGGGCAGCGCACCCCTCACGAAGGCCAGTTTTTTTCCAAGCATGGAGACTAGGATAACATAATTATACACACTTTTTGTAGACTAGATGGCCGTGGCCTGCATGTCGCGCCTTGGGGCGAGGCATGGACACTAACAAAATAGATATAGTAGATGGAAAAACTTTAACGAAAATACTTTAACCGGACACACGGACGTACGGACGGACGGACGGACGTATGACAAAATGCCGACGATATCGCGCTTTCCACAAGCGGGTGCGACAATGATGATAAACACCCAAGTGAAGTATCAAGGTAATGGGTGAAGCAGTTGCAGAGATATAGTACACGAAAAAACTTTAACAAATAAATTCAAAGTAATTTGACCTTGACATTGCGCACAGGGGCCGCACGGTTGGGGTTAGAATTAAAATATGGACGATGATAAACACCCATGTGAAGTTTCAAGGTAATGGGCGAAGCAGTTGCAGAGATATAGTATAACGAAAAAGTTTTAACCAAATTATTTAACCAGACGTACGTTAAAAAGTTAACGTTGAAAATGGCTAAGTCAATTACGTAGAAATAATAGGCGAAGGTAAAAAAATGGTCACATGTTGGATAGTTGTATGTGGTAGGCACCCCTTGGTTATGAAGCTGTGAAAGTTTGGTGGTCCTAGGTGGTACAGTACCAAAGAAATGGACTTAAACACGAAAACTTAACATTGAAAATGGCTAAGTCGACTGCGCGGAAAAAATGGGTCAAGTTAAAAAAAAGTAACATGTTGGATAGTGATATGTGGTGGGCACCCCTTGATTATGAAGCTGTGAAAGTTTGGTGGTCCTAGGTGGTACAGTACCAAAGAAATGGACTTAAACACGAAAACTTAACATTGAAAACGCGAAAACTTAACATTGAAAATGGCTAAGTCGATTGAGCGGAAAAAATGGGTCAAGTTAAAAAACAAGAGGACCATGATGGCCCTAATTCGCTCACCTGACTCCATGAACACCACAGGAGAATGTGACATTGAGTTCATGTGTTTTAAAAAAAATTGTGCTATTTTTAGATGGCGGTCATCTTGGATTAAGCGATGACTCTCATTTTACTAAATCTGAAAATGTTTCACCCAAGGATCTTAACTTCCTGTGAAGTTTGGCCAGCATCGGCCAGGTGGTTCCTGAGAAAAAGACGTTCAAAATCTTGAATAAATAGACCTTTTGATGGCCATCATGGATGACATAATCATCCGATTCCGACAAATATTGCACCAGAGCAATCGCCTCATCGATACCTTCAATTTGATATATGGCATGAGCATATTCGGTCAAAAATAAAATTTGACAAAAATTTGACCCCACGGGCCATGCCCATTTTTGACCTCGGGGTCACAATTTTCACAACTTTGAAAGAGCATTGTAAATCGATCATTCCTACCAAGTTTAGTCGAAATCCGGCCAGCGGTTCATGAGAAGATTTTTTAAGAATTTATGCTATTTTTAGACGGCGGTCATCTTGGATTAGCGATGACCTCCATTTTAACAAATCTGAAAATGGTTCACCCATGGACCATAACTTTTAAGTTTGGAATGGAATAGAATGGAATGGTGCTTAACGGCCCATCAACACAAAAGAGTATCATTTAGGGCCAAGCAATGTAGATGAAGAATACAAATAATAGTAAAATAGTATGCAATATGTGATCAGGGTAAAAATATTAATATGATGAACAATATATATATAGAAATATAAAACGTGTATAGAAATATAAAATGATAGAAATACGAGACATGTATGCAATGATAAAATTAAATCTTCCGATACAAGTTAGTTTCATGGAGAAAGCGAAGCAAACCTTCAATGTTCTCCACCTGGAATAGCTCCGCAAGTGAAGTAACACCGAAGTGTTTGCCTCGAATATCGGCAAAATCGATACAGTCCAGTAGGATGTGTTGCACGGTAAATGCGCTGTGGCATGGAATACACCATGGACGCGGCTCACCTTTGAGCATATACGAATGCGTTAGTCGTGTATGTCCAATGCGCAATCGACTAAGGACAACTTCATCCCGGCGTACATGTCTGTAGCCAGGAGTCCATTCGCCCAGAGTCGGTTTCACAGCATGAAGTTTATTATCTGTGAGCAGATCCCACTGGATCTGCATTGTATCGGAGATGAATGAGTTGATGGATGATTTAAAATCATGATAGCAAACAGGAAAATGAGAAGTTGGTAGATCCAGGGCGGCCTTGGCAGCAATAGAATGGCTACAATGGGTGGCTAGTCAAAATGGCATAAATATAGGCGAACAATCTCTTCCCGGTACCAGATACAAGTTGGACGGTTTCTGTCAAGAAACGAACACGGTCTACGAATACCACGGATGCGTGTTCCACGGTTGTCCAGACTGTTTTCCAGTTGATCGGGAAGAGACGTTTCATCCAATGACCAACCAGTCGATGTCTGAATTATACGCCTTAACACAAAAGAAGAAGTTCCACATACAAAAACTAGGAATGACATATATATGTAAGTGGGAACACGCATTCCTCAAAGAACGTAATCAAAACGAACAACTACGACAGTTCCTTCAAAACTTGGATGTCTCCGAACGATTGGATCCCCGTGAAAGTTTCTTCGGAGGCAGAACCAACGCGAGTCAACTATACTATAAGACTAAGACCGCGAACAGATACGATACGTTGACTTTACGAGTATCTACCCGCGGGTCAACAAATATTGCGAATACCCCGTAGGCCATCCGATGATCATCACATCCAACTTTAAAACCTCAACGAGTACTTCAGCATAGCTAAAGTCAAGATATTACCACCTCGAGGACTATATCATCCCGTCCTCCCATACCGATCCGATCGAACGGAAAACTCAAATTCCCGTTATGTCGAACGTGCGCCGATGCGGAGAATCAATTACCGTGTACGTGCACCGAAGATGAAAGAACCATCACGGGGACTTGGTGTATACCGGAAATACAGACGGCCATTTGATTGGGATACGAAATTAGCAAAATATACGAAGTGTACCATTGGCAAGAAACGACCAAATACGATCCTGATACTCACGAAGGTGGCTTGTTTGCCGAGTACATAGACACCTTCCTCAAATTCAAACAAGAAGCCAGCGGACCTCCCGAGTGGATTAAAACCACTGAGGATGAAGAAAAATACATGGGAGATTACTTGGAAAAAGAAGGTGTGACGTTGGATAAAGAAAACATTAAGAAGAACCCCGGCCTAAGAGCTCTGGCTAAACTCTGTCTGAATTCGTTTTGGGGAAAGTTTGGCCAGAGACTTAACATGAGACAAACTAACTTTTGCAACGAAATTGAAGTAGATGAGTTCTTCCAGACCATCACCGATCAAACTAAAGAAGTACAAAATGTCCATATTGTGGCGGACGATACGATCCAAGTGGAATGGACATACAAAAAGGACTGCACGCCTGAGGACAATAAAACCAATATATACTTGGCAACGTTTACTACATGTTGGGCCAGATTAAAACTATACAGCGTACTGGAAGAACTAGACCGGAGGGTCCTCTACTACGATACGGACTCCGTCATATATGTGAGTCAACCCGATGAATACGACCCACCATTGGGAGATTACCTCGGCGAATTGACGGACGAACTAGACGGAGGCGAGCACATTACGGAGTACGTGTCGGGAGGGCCAAAAAACTACGCCTATAAAACCAGTACGAACAAAGAAACGTGTAAAGTGAGAGGATTTACCCTAAACTTTACCAATAGCAAACTTATTAACTTTGACACAGTGAAAAATATAGTGACAGACGCGAAGAGGCGACCAACCATCGTCGTGAAGAATCCTCGAAAGATATGCAGAGACAAACGAAAACGAAAACTATACAATAGAGAAGAAGAAAAGACATATCGAATGGTATACACCAAACGTCGAAGGTTGGATAACTATGATACTGTACCATACGGATACTGATTATTACTGTTGTCATTGTTGTTGTGTATGTAGTTTCATAACTGCCATTGATTTATCATGTATGTTCTTGTTTATGAAAGTATTACTGTTGTTTATAACATGTACGCTATTTGAAAAACAATGAAAAAAGCCTCACAAAAAGATGCCATACATGGTCACCAAAAGATGGGCAGCTCTCGGTGAGTATTATAGTTGATTATAAAATTTACAAAGAACCTAAGATATCCATTATTCGGTTGCGATTTGTGCTTGTTCAATCACCAGATCTATGAAATTAATATCACATTATGAACGTTCGTGGTATATTATATAACTATCGAACAATAGAATGGCGGCCATTTTGTTTTGCATCTAAACCGCCATCTATAGTATTCTTTATGCGAAAAACTCCCTCACACATTCAGTCGATGCGTTTATACATGTAGGTTGTTATATCAACGAGTGTGTGTTTACCGCAGCGAACATGTATATAGATAGCTCGTTCATAATGTGATATTAATTTCATAGATCTGGTGATTGAACAAGCACAAATCGCAACCGAATAATGGATATCTTAGGTTTCTTGATGTCGTGTGTCTCCAATGTGATAATACCTGTCAAAGTATTAGAAGCTATCGACTACGTGCGGAATACCGGAGTTGGTTTCGCAAAGCTAGGGGCTATAGACATATGGATTCAGACGTCTGACAGCTTACACCAAATTGACTTCAAGGCTTACCAACCGATTACTGTAAAAGATACGATATCAATGGTGGATGTTATGGTCGCGAATAATCGTGCAGTCAGATATGGACCGGCCGTAACTATTGAACGTGCGTTAATACTCAGTGAAAGGGTATTCGCCCAGAGACACTAAAGTAAAGCGTCTCATCGTTGATATATCCAAGAATTCAACAACTCTTTACGGAAGACACAAGTTTGTAGCGTCACATATGGGTATGCCTACATCCATCATATATATTTCGCTGGCTCTTCAAGAAAGTGAAGTCACATATGTGGGAATTCCTCGCCCGCATATTGCCGGACGAAGTGTTGATAGAAATCTTCCGAGGTATGCCACCGTGCCGTCAGACAGGTCATCGTGAAGGCGACAAACTCGACGTCAGAGGGATTTTCTACAGAGTGACGGTTTGCCGTACACGAAGTTCTCGGAGGCGCCCGTCAAGCTGCAGCTTCGGCAGGCGAAACTGGCGAGCACATTGACGTCGGCAGATGCGCGTAAATCGTACGAGACCTACAACCAGAGCACGAGTGCCAAGACGCAGAAGGAGATGGCGGATTTCATGTGCCATTCTGAGAGGACCAGAAACAGCGACTACCGCCAGACGGGATTGTTATCGGCTATAAACGTCGTGGCCAATTACGATCACATGATCGAATTTTACAACGATCGCCAAACCGCCAGAGAGTATCCGGCAGAGGTCAGCACCACTGCATGGCCAGCAGAGAGCAGCGTGCTTAAGCGAGCACATCATATTCGAGAGGACGACGCGACGAAGCTCAATAGAAAGCTTAGATACAAGCTCGAGGCGGAGAGGGATCACAGGTGTGCAGAGAAGCTCGATGCGGAGAGGGATCACAGGTGTGCAGAGAACCTCTTGGACGCGGCTGCCAAACGACAGCGCTGCAAGGTGCACGAGTTGACCTAGTTACCGGCATTTCCCCAAGATCAGCGCATCTTCCAGCCGATTGTAGGCTCGGTGCAGGTGTCTGAGAAGGCCGTAGTGCGGCACATGAAGGAGCTCATGTCCGCGGAAACGGCGAGCAACCCGCAAGCGGACGAATTCGTTAGCAAGCACGTTGCCGACCAGCAATGGCCCAATGTACTCATTAAGCAATGCGAGGATGCTGCCAATGGTCAAGGCGTGTTCAGCGGCAATCTATCATTTCCCAAGGGATCCACCGTGTGTATCACGGCCGCGATTGCAGTTATAAAGAGGGACTAGCCGTCTTGCGAAGTGCCGAGGGGAAGGAAGGCGACTACGTCTACTTCTACAGAGATCGACGCGGAAAGCAGGCGTGCAAAGATGATTGTACGGGATGCGACTGCCACAGCGACGAAGACTTCCGGAAGACGTACAGCAGAAAGATAAACCATTCTTCGGCGCATCCGAACCTGAAAACCACTACGAATGGAATGGAATGGTGCTTAACGGCCCATCAAGCAAGTGATGAATGCCGCGAAAGTGGGCTCCAGTCTGAATAGGGACAAGGTTTGCTTCGTAAACCGGTACATTGCCAGAATTACCGTGTACGTGCACCGAAGATGAAAGAACCATCACGGGGACTTGGTGTATACCGGAAATACAGACGGCCATTTGATTGGGATACGAAATTAGCAAAATATACGAAGTGTACCATTGGCAAGAAACGACCAAATACGATCCTGATACTCACGAAGGTGGCTTGTTTGCCGAGTACATAGACACCTTCCTCAAATTCAAACAAGAAGCCAGCGGACCTCCCGAGTGGATTAAAACCACTGAGGATGAAGAAAAATACATGGGAGATTACTTGGAAAAAGAAGGTGTGACGTTGGATAAAGAAAACATTAAGAAGAACCCCGGCCTAAGAGCTCTGGCTAAACTCTGTCTGAATTCGTTTTGGGGAAAGTTTGGCCAGAGACTTAACATGAGACAAACTAACTTTTACAACGAAATTGAAGTAGATGAGTTCTTCCAGACCATCACCGATCAAACTAAAGAAGTACAAAATTTCCATATTGTGGCGGACGATACGATCCAAGTGGAATGGACATACAAAAAGGACTGCACGCCTGAGGACAATAAAACCAATATATACTTGGCAACGTTTACTACATGTTGGGCCAGATTAAAACTATACAGCGTACTGGAAGAACTAGACCGGAGGGTCATCTACTACGATACGGACTCCGTCATATATGCGAGTCAACCCGATGAATACGACCCACCATTGGGAGATTACCTCGGCGAATTGACGGACGAACTAGACGGAGGCGAGCACATTACGGAGTACGAACTAGTCGGAGGCGAGCACATTACGGAGTACGTAAAAAACTACGCCTATAAAACCAGTACGAACAAAGAAACGTGTAAAGTGAGAGGATTTACCCTAAACTTTACCAATAGCAAACTTATTAACTTTGACACAGTGAAAAATATAGTGACAGACGCGAAGAGGCGACCAACCATCGTCGTGAAGAATCCTCGAAAGATATGCAGAGACAAACGAAAACGAAAACTATACAATAGAGAAGAAGAAAAGACATATCGAATGGTATACACCAAACGTCGAAGGTTGGATAACTATGATACTGTACCATACGGATACTGATTATTACTGTTGTCATTGTTGTTGTGTATGTAGTTTCATAACTGCCATTGATTTATCATGTATGTTCTTGTTTATGAAAGTATTACTGTTGTTTATAACATGTACGCTATTTGAAAAACAATGAAAAAAGCCTCACAAAAAGATGCCATACATGGTCACCAAAAGATGGGCAGCTCTCGGTGAGTATTATAGTTGATTACTAAAATTACAAAGAACCTAAGATATCCATTATTCGGTTGCGATTTGTGCTTGTTCAATCACCAGATCTATGAAATTAATATCACATTATGAACGTTCGTGGTATATTATATAACTATCGAACAATAGAATGGCGGCCATTTTGTTTTGCATCTAAACCGCCATCTATAGTATTCTTTATGCGAAAAACTCCCTCACACATTCAGTCGATGCGTTTATACATGTAGGTTGTTATATCAACGATTGTATGTTTACCGCAGCGAACATGTATATAGATAGCTCGTTCATAATGTGATATTAATTTCATAGATCTGGTGATTGAACAAGCACAAATCGCAACCGAATAATGGATATCTTAGGTTTCTTGATGTCGTGTGTCTCCAATGTGATAATACCTGTCAAAGTATTAGAAGCTATCGACTACGTGCGGAATACCGGAGTTGGTTTCGCAAAGCTAGGGGCTATAGACATATGGATTCAGACGTCTGACAGCTTACACCAAATTGACTTCAAGGCTTACCAACCGATTACTGTAAAATATATGATATCAATGGTGGATGTTATGGTCGCGAATAATCGTGCAGTCAGATATGGACCGGCCGTAACTATTGAACGTGCGTTAATACTCAGTGAAAGGGTATTCGCTCTAGTTATGCCCCTTATTAGTAACAGAGACACTAAAGTAAAGCGTCTCATCGTTGATATATCCAAGAATTCAACAACTCTTTACGGAAGACACAAGTTTGTAGCGTCACATATGGGTATGCCTACATCCATCATATATATATTTCGCTGGCTCTTCAAGAAAGTGAAGTCACATATGTGGGAACCATCATACATGAATTGACGCATATGATGATGGAATGTATACCACGTGACTATAAGGGACATGACAATGCGTGGTTTGAGTTATCATCAAAACTTGTTTCAATTGTGAACGCACATTCAGACTATATTGGCATTAACGGAAAAATAATACAAAAAGGACTGCACGCCTGAGGACAATAACACCAATATATACTTGGCAACGTTTACTACATGTTGGGCCAGATTAAAACTATACAGCGTACTGGAAGAACTAGACCGGAGGGTCCTCTAATACGATACGGACTCCGTCATGTATGTGAGCCAACCCGATGAATACGACCCACCATTGGGAGATTACTAGAGTGTTTACTCTTTACAGCAAGTATGACTTAATGAAACCTAGACCCGTAAGCCCCGCCTCCAGACTCCTGTCAGAGGTACAACTATCCAGCCAATTGATACAGTCACCATCAGTACAATATAAGCATAGATTCAGTGTACATGTAGGAATAGAATATTAAATTAGTAATTATTAAAGTGTATCTTTAATTAGCTCCCATCAATACCCACAGCAATGGACATTGCAATTACCTCGGCGAATTGACGGACGAACTAGACGGAGGCGAGCACATTACAGAGTACGTGTCGGGAGGGCCAAAAAACTACGCCTATAAAACCAGTACGAACAAAGAAACGTGTAAAGTGAGAGGATTTACCCTAAACTTTACCAATAGCAAACTTATTAACTTTGACACAGTGAAAAATATAGTGACAGACGCGAAGAGTGGTGAGTCCTCGAAAGATATGCAGAGACAAACGAAAACGAAAACTATATCGAATGGTATACACCAAACGTCGAAGGTTGGATAACTATGATACTGTACCATACGGATACTGATTATTACTGTTGTCATTGTTGTTGTGTATGTAGTTTCATAACTACCATTGATTTATCATGTATGTTCTTGTTTATGAAAGTATTACTGTTGTTTATAACATGTACGCTATTTGAAAAACAATGAAAAAAGCCTCACAAAAAGATGCCAAAAAAAAAGTCATTGTTGTTTATGTTTATATGTAATTTCAAATCTGTCATTATTTCTGACATGTATGTTCCTGTTTATGGCAATATTACGGTTGTTTTTATCATGTATGTTCTTGCTGCTTATGTTTCTATTATTCGTATTTACATGTAATTTCAAAACTGTCATGTAGAGTAACCTCTTAGGGTAATGTAGAAGAAGGCTTATATATCTCAATCACAAATATGGAGGAAGCAAATACTTCTGAAACCTTGTTAGAAGGTTTCCCAAAACCTGACACTGACCAAGAAGAACGTTGGCATTTACTAGGAACACGAGTCCCACGGGAAGAAAGTGTATACTTTTGTCAGATGATAAGTGTACATTATAATCATCGCTTCGATAACTAATCTGTCATTACAAAATGGGTCTACGGAACTTTGGATCAGTTTATTGAGTAGTTGCATAGGTTACGCTTTACCTAATCCCAAGATGAAGAAATGAGAAACTTATAAATGCATGTTATAGCCAACACTATAACATATTTTATGTTCACTGGTGACGCATCTTGTTAGTGTTATACCACCTTTCATTCAGAGCCTCTGGTTTGCAACCCCTTGTGGGTCGCCTCTAATGGATTTATGACACAGCAAACACTTATTTATGACATTATATAGTGATTTACAGGGGTTTCCGGTATTTCGGTGGTTTTCGGTAAATAAGAGGTTTCCGGTAATTCCAGTTACCGTTTTTTCGGCATAAAAACACTAAGGTGCACATCTTCAATATGTGTAGAAAACGTGTGTCTTCAATATGTGTAGAAGACGTGTGTATAGTTTCAGAACGATCGACAGAACGGTTTCGGAGGAGTTTTGTACTTGTACACAAACTCTGTACCGTCTATAGAATTTATTGTACAGAAAAATGTAGAACAAGTGGCAAGTTAAAAAGATGATATTTTTTTCGGCATATAAACACCAATGTGCACATCTTCAATATGTGTAGAAGACGTGTGTATAGTTTCAGAACGATCGACTGAACGGTTTCGGAGGAGTTGTGTACACAAACTCTGTACCGTATATAGAATTGTATAGACAAATGTAGAAAAAATGGCTAAGTTAAAAAGGTGATATTTTTGTTAAAAAAAATTTTCGGCATAAAAACACCAAGGTACACATCTCCAATATGTGTAGAAGACGTGTGTATAGTTTCAGATCGATCGACTGAACGGTTTCGGAGGAAATATGTACATTTCATTCCGTGTGTCCATGCGATTGTAGTCTCTGTAACATGACCTATGATAGTGAGCCTCTCTTGCTATTATGTTATGTATTTTTCCATAAACAGCAACTTGCTTTCGCTTCGCGGACGCTTGGATGGCTGCTCTTGCTGCCGGCCAAACGCATTTGATGAGGTTCCCTTCCTTCTTCTTAAACATTTTTCGCTTTTGGTCACAGAATAGACACTCGTCTGCGGGAAAAAATGTTGATGCTGTTTCAGCAGACTGCCTTCGTCTCTTTCTATCACTTGGTCCAGCTTCGTCAGGTGATGGTAGACTTCGTTTGAGTATGCGTGATACGTTGGTGTAAAGTTGCGATAGCAAGGCCAATGCAAGGCCAATGCATGCCATACAAATGCGGAAAGAAAGTTTCGGGTACATTTTCGTACACATG